>SJYX01019403.1:544857-603124 GCA_006410675.1 Oreotragus oreotragus | reverse complement strand
GCATGAGTGCAAACAGCTTTCTTTGAAAACACAAACAAACAAAAAAAGAAAAGGGGAAAAAAAGTACATTCTGGCACCTGTAAGTGATGGAAAACGCTGCTTCAAACCCTGCCCCACAGTATTACCTCAGGCAAAGGTTTCCTCTTCTGTTAGAAATGGAACGTCTGGAAGCAGGCTGCCCCTACCAGCTTTGTTCTTGTTTCTTCGGAGGAGTCCTCTGACGGTTCCTAACTGCGTCATCGAGATTCCTCTCGCTGGTAATGGCCAATTCATTTGTATTACCACATTTAGGCCTTACACTAAGCAAACAATCGCAGGTATGAAGAGTGGTCTCACGGCTTTCATGGGAACTGACTGCTCTGGCTGGCTTGGAGAACAGCAGCAGCAAATCAAGCAGGGCCTCCCCATTCTTCCCGTCCAGTTTTCCTGCCCTCTTCCAGTCCCGCAGACAGACTGACGGACACACGGTACTCATGCGTGCACTCTCCCCATCCACCCCGGCAGTGAGCCTTGCCCTTCCTGGGGAAGAACTGGGACAGACACCGAGCCCAGCTTCTTCATTTAGCAGCTGAGGAACTGACTATGGGAAGGGATAAGAGGCTCGCCACGTGGCAGTCAGTGGCTTGATTCTGAGGACATCGGACCACTGTTCTTTACGCAGCACCACATCCTAAATAAAAGCATAGAGAAGTCCTCCATTCCTGGGGGGTTTGGAACTTTTCCTTTCTATAGCCCTTGTTCGGTGACTCCGTATTACAAGTGATCATTTTCGCAGGCCTCTCTGAAGGCCTTCCGCTCAGACATCCTTACCCACTGGAGTAGCGGCCCCACTGGTAGAATCAGACACAAAACAGTACGGAGAGCATCCTTCCCTGCCACTCAGCCCTTCCCATGTGGCTTGCACACCGGTCCAGCCACACAGAGGACACCTCTCAGTGACTCAGCCGCTCCAGCTCTGAAAACAGCTGAGCTGTTAAGGGCATCAACTCTCTCAGCATCAAAATGTTAGAGGATGTCAGAGACCAGCAATGTTTCAAATAATTAATTAGGGAAAATAAACATTAGAAAGTTATTTAGAGGTTCAGACTAGGAAAAAATATGAAGAAAGATAACCCTGAGTCATAGTCTAATTTTGATAGGTACAATTTGTACCTATCTTTCAGTAGATGAGAGAGGTGGCACACGAAACGGACCATTAAACAGTAGTGTGAAACCAGGGAAATTAACCAGCTGCTGTGAAAGCCACCTCTCTTATTCTCTGCGAAAAAGGAGAGAGAGGGTGGGGGTAGGGAGGAGGGTGCCCAGGAATAAAGGAGCTGATTGTACTGATAGAGCCTGAGCTTAGAAGTCTGTGGACAGCCTTTAAGCTAGTGAACAGAAAATGTGTGATCAAAAAATAATAATTGTTTGTGAATGATCTTTCATACTTTTGAAGTTATAATAATTTGTTCTGGAAGGCCCTTAAAGATCAGTTCATGCAAGGCTCTTGATTTAACACGACATGAAACCAAGGAACTGAGGCTGAAGAGAACTGACTTGACCTCGTGTTCCTGTAGCAAGTTGGTGGCATGAGGCTGGCCTCCTGGCTCTTTGCCCGCCTTGCTCTCTCCACTGACCCGCACTGCCTGGCCACCCAACAGGGCAAAGGGCACCAGTGAGCCCTTCTCAATTGAGCAGGTAAGTACAGGGTACAAGATGGTTGGGTTTTGGCTGTTTAGCTGTTTTTCTGAACCCACAGGAGGCAACTTCTTTTTTCCATCTGGAGGAATTTATGGGACCATTTAGGTGTTAACTAAGCATCTCATGTGCCTATACCAAGCAAGAAATACAAAAAGATCACACGTCCACATGAGCAAAGAACCTGGCAAAAGGCCCTGCCCCAAAGTCAATGCAGGAGAGCTGCCACAGGAATACTCTGTGTCCCAGAGTCCAGGACCTTTGGGAAAGGCATGACGTCAAAGATGGGAGAGGGGAGGAGACTTGGGGGGAGAACGGACACATGTACATGCATGGCTGAGTCCCTCTGCTGTCCACCTGAAACTATCACAACATTGTTAACTGGCTACTCCACAAGATGAAATACAAAGTTAAAAAAAAAAAGACGGGAGAGGAACGCCATCCTGCCAGGTGCTGCTCCATTGTCTGTCTTTTTTTCACTGTATTTTTAAATTTTTTATTTCTTTGGCCTTGCTGTGCGGCATGTTGGATTTAGTTCCCCAGGCAGGGATCAAACCCATGCCGCCCATGGTGGGAGCTCAGAGTCCTAACCACTGGACCGCCAGGGAAGTCCTTCCATTGAGTCTTTACACACCCTTTTCTTAGATGAGACAATTGTGACCAGAAGCGTTGAGTCACCTGCCTATTACACCAAGAACAAATACTCCAATCTGGGTCCACTTGAGTTCAAGTTCTTCCTTTGAGACCCTGTTGCTCTTCTGTCTATATGTGCTGTTTGAGTAACAAGGCAAGTAGGTCTTTGGGTGAAATCAGACTGTGGTATCAGGTTATCATTTATATCTTATTTGCTTCATCCAATAAATTCCAAATTTCTCTCTCTTTCTGAATGAAAAGAAAAGTCCGTCTCTTCTCCACTTCCCTTTCTGATCTCAGCGTGACACGTGGAAGAACAAAAAGGACAGCAGCCAACGTGAAGGAAAGGAGCATCTCTCTGGATAAGACCGCAGTGCCAAAGAAAGAGAGAGAATGCAGGAACAAAGTAACAAATTATATTGTCAGAGAAAATGTGAACTTTTTGATTGGGGATGACATTTATTTTAAGTGTGCAGTGACGGCAGGGAATCTGTCAGGGTAAGACATGGCAGAGGTTTCAGCGTTTCTTAAGAGTGTCGTGGGAATTTAGCTAAAACTGTTAAAACTGACACCATTGGCTTTTGTTAACACATTAAGCATGGGAAAAGTGCCAGTCAGCATAGCCTCCATAGCATCAGTTCAGTTAAATCATCTGGAAGATGCATAAAACTGGGGGGGGGGGGAGAGGGAGGGGGATAATAACGGCTACATTTTTCAAGACTTGGGGAGACTGAGGGGGAGAAGGCCAGTGCCATTTTGATAAGAATGACAAATGATTCCTTTAAGATATAGCTCCCTACAAGGGAGAAGGAGAGGGGAGGGCATTTTTTTCAGCCCCGCCATATTCCTAAAGATACTTGTGTGGAGGAAAGCAAGTACTGCATGATGCTAAGATTCATAGAGGGAAATACTCATTGATCACCACATAGATGGACACACGTGGAGATGGCGGAAGTAATCTGAGGACCTACCTGTCTCAAACTTCCTGCTTTAAAAAAGACTCAATTATCATTTCCGAGTTAAGTTGAGGGAGAAAAAGCAGAAATTCCACCGTTTACCGAGTGAGATGAACAAAATCAAATGCAAAGGCACTTTTGCTTTTCCAGGAAATCTTCAAACGAACCCAATAAACTGAACCTTGCCTTGACCTGATTCGCCTCCAGAAGCAGATGAAAAGAAAAGAAAATCGACAGCTTGACAATGCCGTGGTTTCCAACGATTCAGTGGACCTGCGCTCTTGGTGACCAGACCGCTGTTATATCGAAATGGTAGCCTAAGCTTCTTGGACAAATGTTTTGACTGGAGCCGAAGAATTTCATTCTCCGCACCCTCTGGCTAGTAAAACGAAAAATTACATGTTTGTGTCACAGGAAGACTTAAGAAAAAGGGTTTGGTGTTTATGTTTGAAGAGCACGAAAGATATTGTCATGCTGCCAAACTGTGCTAGAAAATGCAATGCCTTTGACCATAACCCTGTCTGTGTGCTCTGCAAGATCTTAGGAAGTGAAATAGTCCCCCAAAGTTAGGAAGTCCCTTGGGGGCTATTTTTCCTTAGGGCACAGAAAACTGAAATTCTGTGCCAGGGTCCCCTTATTGACTCCCGACTCAAGAAAAGCCTTCCATTTGGCAAAACTCTATGAAGCAAATGACTTTCTTGCCCTTTGGCAGAGACTGAACTCTGCCTGTACGTCTACATTAGGATTTACACTCTCCGAAGTCTGCAGAGGCTCTGAGTTTGCTGGTATCTCTCTGACTTGGGATTTTCTGGTCAGCTTCCAAGAGAGTGTTTATTGTCCATAGGTTAGGGTGCCTTTAATTCAAAGGCTTTCCCAACTCCCTGGTTATCTGTAAATGATTACTCCATGCTCAGATTTTTCAGCAACAGACCCTAATGAATGTAAATAAAATAAGCTCCAGTTTTCCAATTACAGAGCTATGACCCTTCTCTTTCTCTACGACATCACCGCTGACTGTCGGTGACCAGTGTAAGTTTCCAACATTCTGTGCGTGAGGAAGTTTTTGCTCATTTGCGCTTGTCTGGTTTAGCTGATAAAACACAGACGCAGAATTAAGGGCAAAAACATAGAAACTGGCTGCCAAGAACTGTCTTTCTACTAGGCAAACATCATCTTGTGTAGCTTAAAACACTAAACGTTTTTCCTAAAGGGCTGCTTCCATCCTCCTCCCCCTCGACACCAAGAAGGGAGCATATGGAAGAATGAGATTGGACCAGAGGATGCTTTCTTTTGGCTCCAGGAGTGGAGCTGTTGCACAGGCATGGAACCTCATCAAATACACCAGACTGACACCGCTTGGACCTGCCCAACCTCATTTCCTAGATCCTTCAAGTCCTCCCCCTCATCGATCTCTGGCGATTACCAAGCACAGGCCACTCAGCAGGCACAGCACCTGGGTTATTCAGACACAACACCGCCTGAGTTTTGAAATGTAAGAAAAAACAAACAAAGAGATCAAGGGGTTGCTGTAAGCATTGTCCCGATTCAGCAAACACTCTTATCCCCAAATAAAATGGGCTGAAATAAGGTCATTGGGACTGGCCTCGTTATTGGCAGCCTTCCGTGGAATCATAGCTCCCTAACGCACGACCTCATTCTTAACTCTGCTTTCCTTACTGCCTGCCTCAGAAGTTCCTGGACTGCTCTTCTACACACAAGGAGAGCAGGACTTACATGGAACAGATGTGGCTTCCATGTCTTAGCTTGGCCAGGCCATGGAACCTTGAGAGGGCAGGTCCCAGGAGAGAGAAAAAATACAGGCAAGTAAGTGGGCACAAAACCGCTGTCTACTTTAACCAGTGCATGGACACGTGGGTGGTTTTCTCGATTTTCAGATACTTGACAGTAGGTTTCCCTTTATATGTGCTTGTTCGGTGACTAAGACAGTTTGCAGAAGCATTCATTAACATAAATATTTTGCAAGAGTTTCTATTAAATCCAGAAATAAAATTCAGGAGACAGTTACCTAAGTGATTTCTGGTTCACGTGAGCCCATTAGTTGGGTTTTTAAAAGCAATTCTAATGAACTATTCTAATAGGTTATGGTAATCAGTTTCAAAGTTATTAATCTGCCTACAAACAAAATCACACCTGCTAGAGATGTTCACATTGTTATCAACAGATATGCAAATATTCTTGGTATTGACCTTCCCCTGACATAGGCTAACACAACCAGAAGACTTAATAAGCATCTAATGTCTCACACAACTTTGAAATGACATTTAGTATCAACATGTACACTGTCTCCTATTTTCTACCCTATAACCCTCTTTTCAGCACTCTCAACATAGCATTAGTGAAATTTCTTCAAAGCTAGCTTTCTAGCAAATATCCTACTATGCCTTGTGACATCACAGAAATTTCCCTAACAACTGTGGAATCCTAAACAAATTTATTATCATGTCAAGTTGATAATAAAGATGGTCAGGAAGATATTGGCCTTCAACAATAAAGAGATGAAAAATGAAGAAAATATAAAGTGTGACTTATACGGTGATGTGGTGGCTTTTTTGGGTATTTTGTAAACTGGCCCTGAGAACAATTAAAATCAGAGTTCTAAAGGTGTTCTGAGCAAGGATGGTGGTGTTTAGAATAAGCTGATAGCCTTTAGTGGCAATTATTTAAAGAGCAACTTCCACTATTATGCCTAAGTACTATCATTTTAAAATTAAAAGTGATGTGAAATACAGAATCTTTGAAAATGCCTTCATAAAGTTTTTTAAGATACCTGTGTCCAAAATGATAAATAACAAGAAAATTAAAGCTTCCATTATTTTCTCCATTTCCATTATTTAACATGTTTTAGGAGACAGAGGGGAAAAAAAAAAAAAAAAAGAAGCAACATTTCCTCCAATGGGAAGGACCAATAGATATTGAAAGTTGCCACGAGCATCTATATTAAATTCAACCATCAAATGTCACATGACTGGAAGGAAGAGAAATATTTTCTGAGGCAATGGTTCAATTTGTCCTTTAGCTAAGTGATGCCATCAGTTATACCAATAAGACGGTAAATATTTTCACTAGTACAGGGAACAACCTTTTGGTTGGTTTATAATTACAAGAATGATGCTAACTGAAGCCTTTGCTTTGTTTCCATATCCCTTGTTAGTACCAGAGACCTCTCTGCCTCTCTTGTTTTTCTCAAAAGCAATTTAGAAAATGCTTGTATTTTAGACAAAAGGAGAACATTTGGTGAAAGAAAATTCATCATTAGGTATCTAGAGGTTTGTTAATAGAAAAGGCAACTCCCACAGTGTATCCTGGTGCTCAAGCCAGACACACATGCTCAGGACCAGCAAGCTGCCTTCACAGTGGGCCAAAAGTCATTATCATAATTTTATATTACATAGACTACATTGAAAATTTAATATATCCCAGCAAAAAGAGACAAAAGACATTTTGCATAATGCTTCTGTGAGCGCACTCTCTCTCGCCACTCTTCTAGCCACCCCATGCAGACAATCACACCAGGAAAAAGAAGTTCATTACCTAAGCCAAATCAAAATTAGGCTTTTCTTTTTGATAGGGAACTTCATTAGTAAGCCCTGTCTTATACAGCTGGGAGGTTTGATGAATCTATCTTAGAGTCATAATTCAGTACAATCAGCCACAATTTTGCTTTAAGTTTTACATCTTTATTAAGAAAAGTAGAAATAGATAAACCGGATACACACAGATGGATATTTAAAGACGTTAAATCAAGATGCTAACTAAAACCACTTTTGGATAGTTGAAACATTCTCAGCTTATAGAAGAAACCCAGGTAAGAAAGGCATCTCTTTGCCAACCAACTTAGCTACCCAAGATGAAGGCTTTCAAGGGGGTAAAAAAAAAAAAAATCAAAGAAGCCAATGCTGAAACACTTGGAGTTCAGGAAAGCGGCTATTAATTGAAACTATTCAAATGAAAACATCTTCACATTTTAAAGTTAGCCTCTGATTAACAAGAAATCACAGGGGGAAAGAGTCATTTTAGATATCCTCTTACGATAAAGGCTAAGATCTATTGTGTCTACATGGCGTCCAAGACAATATCCACCGCGGTGCTGAGCCTCCGTTTATATCATACAAAACTTAGTCATCCCGCGGACAGGGAACAAAGAGCCCCCCTCTCCCCTTTGTGTGACCCACATATGTAAGTAAGTGCAGCAGCGTGCGCGAGCGCTGCCGGCTGCAGATGACTGTCTGTGGAACTCCTCCAAGACTGGAGTCTTTCATGCTGAAAAAAACCATCCCCGTGGCCCTGGTCGTGGACATAGTTTTGCACACTGTGTCTGAAGCGAACCTTGACTTCCGTAACCAGACTGAGGCTTCAATATCATGCAGGGCTTCCTTGGCCATTGTCAACAGTGCTTTCTCTTAATCCTACAAAGCCAGCTCTCCTTCAAGAGAAATATCAGGCTCACTATGCCACTTCTCCATACCCCCAGCCCCCGCCTCAATGGCATCCGTGAATGTCCCCAAATACTTAGATCAATATTATTGCAAGAATGAGCGTCCTCCACAGACTTAGAGAATGAATTTACGGTTGCTGAGGGGGAAGGCCAGGGGAAGGGGTAGTTAGGGAGTTTGGGATGGACATGTACACACTGCTGTATTTAAATTGGGTAACCGACAGGGACCTACTGGAGAGCACGTGGAACTCTGCTCAATGTTACGTGGCAGCCTGGATGGGAGCGGGGTTCAACAACCTCTTTTTGAAAAAGGACAAAAGATTTCAGAAGTTCTTAGTTAGAGAGTGAAGAGCTAAATACTTTATCTTTACAGCTATTTAAAGCGCACTCTCAGAATGCTGAAACATAAATAGCACGATGAATTCTATCTCCCCTTTAGGTTTAACGTTTACACATTAATTAACAGTCTATTGTATTTCTTTGTAATGTTTCATCTTCTTCTGAAAACTTTACATTTCCTGGTAGCTTGCTACCACAGGGTGGAAATAGAAAGTGGAAAGGAAACAGTGGAAACCTTTACAAAGGATCATGATTACAATAGTTACTATTCATAAAGTTTTAACTGTGCACTAGGTATGCGGTTAGATGCTTTTCCCCCTCTAAACAGCCGTATTAGTTAGCTACTACTATTAGCCCTATTTTATGGATTAGGAGACTGAGGTTTTGAGAAGTTCAGTGGTTTTCCCCAGTCACACAGCAAGCAAGTGGACACGCTTGGATTTTCACTCACTAATCTGACTCAGGCTTCTCTGGCGGCTCAGACAGTAAAGAATCTACTTGCAATTCAGGAGACAGGCCCATTTTCCTAATCACCATGTTCTTTAATCCTCCCAAGCAGGCTGCAAGAAATTAACAGTTCCAGGAAAAAAAAAAAATTTGCTTAATTCTCACACCTGCCCTCTAAGTCACTTATAAAAATGCCCCTTCAGGTGTTCTTTGGGGCCAGGAGCTATAAGAAGTATTTAGATATGAAGAAAACAAGCAGGGAGCCCTATAGAAAACTAGGAAGGATATAGTAAGAGAAACATATAGAAATATGGGCATATTTTATGCCATGATTTTGGTTTCCCTGAAAAAAACTCACTCCATTATCTGGTTTTATTTGAAAAAAGCAAAGCAAAACAAAAAAACCAAAACTAAGTTTCACCTTCATAAGCTTTGCTACTTGGCCAGCTTAACCATCACTAATGCCTCTCTAAGGTCCCATGAAAGTCACACCATGTCATCCTTCAGTTTTCGTTTCCTTAATCAAATAAAGTTGGGTCAATCATGGCCCAGTGTAAGCCTTCTTCCCTCTTTGCTGACTCAGCTATGTTCTTCTTGTCTCTAGAGTCCGTCCTTCTCATTTTACTTTTTATCCACACTACATTACACTGTGCTCACCTCCTTATAGATAAGCCTAGTCTGCCAATCACAACCAGAATCTATACAACTTGAGAGCAGGAGATAGATCTCATGTGTTTGTAAGTAACAAGCAAAACAAAACTGGTTGCTCAGGGGACTTCCCTGGGGGTCCAGTGGCCAAGATTTCCTGCTAACAATGCCGGGGTCCTGGGTTCAATCCCTGGCTGGGGAACCAGATCCCACATGCCACAATTAGTTCACATGCTGTAGCTACAGATTCCATGAGCTGAAAGTAAGACTGGGCAGAGCCAAATAAATAAATAAATATAAAAGCACAAATCTATGTTCAGATACATCAAAGTGTTAAAAACGTAATCTAACAAAACTGGATGCTCAAAAACCATGTGACAAAGACAGTGGGGGTAAGACTACACAGGCATCTCAGGCAGGATACATAATCATAATTCTTCTGCCTTAGTTTCCTTCTGTCCTGTTTTATCTTCTCTGTGGCTCTTATCATGATCTTGAATGTCCTTGGCTCAGCCTTGGTTGGAAGGAGAACAATGAATAAGAGCTTGATTACCCACCCCCAAACCAATACTGCAAAGATCTGACTTTCTAACTAAGAAGCTACTTCCTTCCCTTCCATGCTTCAGTTTCTTCATCTGTAAAATGGGTATTTAGTGACGATAATGATTATTATGATAATAATAAAGCTTCTGTACTCTCCAAACAACGTTAAGGATCAAAGTAATACATGGAGAATCTGGTGCATAATATTAAAGAATACAGAGCAGGGCAAATATTCTAAAACTTGAGATATACAAAGGCACCGATGTAGACCAGTACACAGCTGACAAAACAACAGCAAAGACAATGATTGAAAACAAACCAACCAATGTCAACAAGATCAAACAGAGCAATAATATCAACAATTAACGAAACAAGTGAAATCAAGGGTCTTGAGACTTACCTTTTATATTAATGTGCAATAATATAATCTAAAGAGGCATTTTTATATATTTTATAAGACAGTTGTAGATTATACAAACCCTGGGCTTCCCAGGTGGTACTAGTGGGAAAGAACCCACCTGTCAATGCAAGAGATGCAGGAGACGTGGGTTTGATCCCTGGGTCAGGAAGATCCTCTGGAGGAGGGCATGGTAACCCACTCCAGTATTCTTGCCTGGAGAATCCCATGGACAGAGGAGCCTGGCAGGCTACAGTCCATGGGGTCCCAAAGACACGACTAAAGCAACTTTGCACACATGCACGCATATAAATCCTGGACACTTGGCCATAAAAAGGAATCGATTATCATCCTGAGAGGGACAAAATACATATATTTTTAAAATTCCCCTCATATGCAATTGCAATTTTGTCCTAGTTCCGAAAATCCAGTTCAGCTATTTCCTTTTTCAACAGATTTCCACATGTTATTAGAAGTACACAGTTAACCAGGTTTCAGGCAGTAGACAAAATGGCATTGTGGGATTACATTAGTTCGACAGCTGCTTTATGACTATAGCTTCCAGACCAATTTATTTAATATTGATCTTTAAACAAACATCAGTACAAATAAATTTGAGCACTCCAGTCCCGAGATTTTATATCTATAAAAGAGCCCTATATTCAGAGAAGCAGGGCTGCTTGTGTTTCTGCCTTTGATTCTGTTTTCTTTGATCCTACCAGGTATCAAATACATCAATGCCAAATTAAAACAAATCCATCTTCAGATAACACTCTGTTTATAATCTTTCGTGCAGAAAGAATTTTTCTATCAATAACTTCCAGCAAGCGTTTTAACTGATCTTTTTATTGCTTTATTCTGGTGACTACAAAAGGCAGCAGTGCCTGGTCTTGACTCGAGCTGAAGACCTGACTCCACCTGGAGTATCTCCCAGGAAGGGCTGAGGTCCACTTCCCCATCTCCAAGCAGCTTGCTCTCTTTAACAATTTCAACCCAGCGGCAGGGACGTTCCAAGAGCCAGCTGCCCCTACTGAGAAAATTGCTGCACAGAGCTAGGGGTTCGGAAGGCCACTCTCAAGAATTTTTACGGGACTACAGTTGACCATTTGGAGGAGGGGACAGCTGGGTGCTAAATATAAATGGGAAAAAAGACTTAGATAGGGAAATAGATAATGAATCCTGGGATTAAACACTCGATTCAATTAGGCTGGCATATCTGAATGTGAGGCATAAATGGGCCCAACATAATTATTTGCACAGGACTTATTTATGCCCTTCTTAGTTATCCTGATTGAGTGCAGAGATGGGGCTCACCAGAGGGTGGATATTCCTGGGGCCTGGAATGGGGATAAAGTTCAAAGGTTTTAGTCACAATTCATTCATGTCTGCCATCTGTTTTATGTTCATAGAGGTCTACAGATTACACTGATCTTTCGAAGAAATAAAGTTTCTTTTCTGTTCTTTTCTCTCCCTCCTCCCTCTTCCTCTCCACCCTTTCCTTCCTTCTTTTCTTTTAAACATAAATATTCTGGACACAGAGTAGGTCAGTGGAAAAAGTCTTTCTGGGAAATTAAAAATCCCTTCAGCAAAATATTCAGGTGTTTTTTTTCCCAGACACCTTGAACCTGTACCATCAAAGGAAAGTATGTTGGCTCTGAAACGGTAAAATAATTGTTTACTGTGAATTATGAATTTTGGTCAGTGAAGGATTGTTTTTAAGAACATCTGAATTTTTTTAAAAAGTCTTTATTTTGTCATAAATTAGGGCTCAAGGACATGGTATTTTCATGTTTAACATCAGAGATGCATAAAAGATACAATTATTTAAGACTACTATCCGTCAGCCAATCTAATAGCTTGATGCTATAAATAAAGCAACAAATCTATTATTTATATAAGTACCAGCTTCTGCTATGCCCTTTCCAGTGCGCTGACATAAATGAACTTGGAGCATTAAACAAATGTACAGAATAGGAACCACATCTATTGCATTTTCCTAATTTGAAAAGACTCTTCTTTGTTCAGCAAACCATTAAAACCATTCATATTCTGGAGACAGATGAAAAATGTCCATGTGGCTAACTGTGGCTACTTTCCTGCCCTGGGAACCAGGGTGAAATATCAGGCATGGGCTTCTGTCCCCAAGGCTGCTGCTGAATCTAAGGGGGGAGGCAGACTCCCTCCCCCCTACCCTCGCCCCGTGCAGCTGGGACGCTATGATTGGGCTGGCCAAAGGGGAAGATCTTCTTTCAGTTGTATGCCTGGTGGGGTGTAGAGAGAATGACTCTCTCCCTCTTAAAGTTATTAAAAGGATTAAATAGTGAAATATGTGAATCTCTGATAACCAGAGATCAAGCCAACAAAGGCTTCATACTCTTTCCTCACTTACAATTCTCATCCTAAGATGTCTAGTAAGCCAGTGATTATATTAAAGGAAGTCCACTTATATGGCTAATATAGGCTTGGTAAAGCGTCTGTCTACAATGCAGGAGACCCGGGTTCGATCCCTGGGTTGGGAAGATCCCCTGGAGAAGGAAATGGCAATCCACTCCAGGGCTATTGCCTGGAAAATCCCATGGACAGAAGAGCCTAGTAGGCTACAGTCCATGGGGTCGCAAAGAGTCGGACACGACTGAGCGACTTCACTTCATACTGGGTGATCAAGGGCTGGGACAGGAGGAAGAGCTAGTCTGCATTCCCGAGCCTGGCTTAGCACGCCCACTCCCATCCCGATGCTCCGCCCACACATCACTAAATGAATTCCCTTAAGGCATCATTCCGATTGAGAACTCTACACCTTTTGTATGCCATCTCTACTGCATCCTTGCCCTGGCTGATTCTCAAGGAGATGGGGCAGGCAGTGAAGGAAAGATACGCCCCGGTCCCCTGGACGCTTACTTCCACAGGGATAGTCTATGATGGGAGATGAGTCGACAGTCCTCATGAGACTCTGCCACTCGGGTGAGCTATGGGAACTCACGGTGTAAGTATAAGGCATCAGCTATGCTCGGGGCAGAGGAAAGCCTGAGAACCACTCCTCTGCAGACACTTCCATTAAAGCTTTTGCAACACTGAGCAGGTCACTATTCACGTCTTGCCTTGTACCTACTGACCGTGTCTGAGACGTACTCAGCGTATCTTTGCATCCCCAGTTGGTGACAGAGTCCCTGGCACAGAACAGATGATGAATCAATGAGCGCAGCCTAGAGGAACGGACTCAGAGGTGAGCTGATGATGGTTCTGAAGCCATGACATACGAGCGGAGTCTGAAGGAACTCGCGCATGTTGATCTTGGAGGAGAATCAAGAGAAGAGGCATGTCAGCTGCAACAAAATATATGAAGGACTTTATGGGAGAGGAAGGATTTGTTTTGCTCCATGTGGACCAGTGGGTGGAAATTTCGGAGACAGGCTTATAGCAGCCTGAGACGCCTTCCCTTCCTTCATCACCCATATCTTTGGATCATAACTCCTAAGTATTTCTGAGTTCTGTTTCTTCACCATTTCTCTTGCCAGAGCCTTGGTTCTGACCCTCATCTAAATCTCTTGGGCTGTTATACTTCACTGCACATGGGCTCTCACTCCCTTAATTCCATGCTCTGGCCTGCTGCAAGATCAGAATCTCCTGGAAGCCTCTCCACTGTCCTCAAAATAAAACTCAACTACCTTGGCTTGGAAACGGGATTCTCTGCGGATCCACCCAGGATCTCACTGGGTCTTCAAATTCCATGCTTTAGACACATTCTTCTCTCTGATCGAGTATCCCTCTTCGCTGGCCTTCTGAGGAGCTTGAACTCATCATTCAAGATTCTGCTCAGAAGCGCCATCTTTTATAAAGGCCTCCATGCCCCTGTCAAGGCATGTTCCTTCAGCTGTTTCCCTGTC
Source organism: Oreotragus oreotragus (assembly GCA_006410675.1). Lineage (NCBI taxonomy): Eukaryota > Metazoa > Chordata > Mammalia > Artiodactyla > Bovidae > Oreotragus > Oreotragus oreotragus. The sequence goes on along the minus strand of SJYX01019403.1, from coordinate 589,144 downwards.
TTCTCATAGCTAACACCTTATGGTTTAGTACATTTTGCTTATTGATCAAATATTTTATTCCCTTGAGGAAAGGTAACATTCTATTTATTTTTGCATCCCATTCATTTTGTATCCCATTTACTCGACATTTTACTTTGTTGAGTAAATACATGAATGACTGGGTGACTTTAGTAGATCTTCAAAAACTGGACCAGGCTCTTTTGGGAAGGGGTGACTCTTTAGCTGTTCAGCTGGTAGGCTGGATTAGACTTTTATAGGTTCTTCCAACTCCTTCCCTCCACCTCCACCCCCACAGGGCTTGGTGAGCAATGGAGTAAAAGAAAGTCAAGGCAGACATCTGTGTAGAAATGTACCAGAGTTTTCTGTTCAGGCAGCTAGACTAGTCAGAAGAATCAGAGCTGGCTTCCACGGAATACAGATGAGAAACCAGTCCAGGATCTAGGTTAAATACTGTAAATCTCCCCCTCCCCATGAGCTAAGCCTGTCAAGTACAGTGAGAGAGGATTTCACTTAGGGACTCATGTTGCACAAACAATTAATGATTTTTATAAACAAAAGAATTAAGCAAAGTCCTTTCTTGCAGGATGCATGTGCATGCACGCTAAGTCGCTTCAGTCATGTCTGACTCTCTCTGACCCTATGTACTGCAGTCTACCAGGCTCCCCTGTCCACGGACTTCTCCAGGCAAGAATACTAGAGTGATTTGCCATGCCCTCCTCCAGGGGGTCTTCCCAACCCAGGGATTGAACCTGCGTCTCCTGTAGCTACAGCACTGCTGGTGGATTCCTTGCCACTGAGCTTCTTGCAGGATAAATAAGTGAAGTCATTTAGTCGTGTCCAACTCTTTGTGACCCTGTGGACTGTAGCCCACCAGGCTCCTCCGTCCATGGGATTCTCCAGGCAAGAATACTGGAGTGTGTTGCCATTTCCTTCTCCAGGGGATCTTCCCAACCCAGGGATCGAACCCAATGGGTCTCCCGCATTGCAGGCAGACGCTTTAACCTCTGAACTACCAGGGAAGCCGGGTCAGCAAATTTGTGCTCTTGACGTTGGCTCCTCATGGTTATTTCTTAAATGAGAGAGTGTAAACACTAATGTATCATTCCATTGCTTGTAGAGATCTCCCAGAGTATTAAAGAGTAATGATTGAGAAGTACTCCTTTTATGAATCCACACAATGGAATCTTTCTACACATTTTTAAAGCACTAACCATCTGGGAGATTACAGATCAGAAAAATCAGTGATCAATGCCTCCGTTTAGGCGTTTACTTGGTGCACTCCAAGGGCAGTTTAGAACAGTGTCCTCTAGTGATTCCTCAAAGTCAATACTCCTCCCCAAATGCCTAACCAATTCCCAAGGGGATGCTTTCACTGTTAGAGAAAATTTAACTTGAGAAAAGTTTTAAATCTGGTACTAATGATAGTGATCTAGAAGATTGTGATCTTGTGTTATGGTAAGTGGAAGAACACCTTTTTACAGAAAACTCCACTCTCTGCCTAAATTCAACTTAAAGTTTCACACACAGATTTAAGATCTCCTACAAATTTAATTTCAGGAGGCGTGAATTCAAACTCTCTTTTCTACTCTGAAAGGTAGCACTTGATTCTTTTTTAATATTTTGCTGGCATTAGAGTGAACAGTATAGATTACTATCATAAGGTTAAAATGCAGAGTTACAGGCTACAACTATTCTATAAGAGTCATTGAGACAAAAGTGATGTAAGTTACTTTTACTTAAATCAGACCCAAATCCCCTCAACACTGAAAACTGTGCAAGAGCTGATCCTATATCAAAAACTATGAGATCTTTAAAAATAATGACCTACAAAGGGTGAAGCAGTCAGTTAAGATCAGAGGTGCCCACCGTTTTGAATGTGAATTCTTTAAAGGGTGCTAACGACTGTGTTTAGTACATCTTTTGGTTCACATAGTGATATTACTAAGTGTATCTTAATGCTGTCAGTGTGGAGAACATTGGTCAGCTAAAATTTCAATTTGCACATCACCTATGTTAATAGTTTAAGTAAAATGTCTGGTCGCATAAATGGAAATCATATTGCTACAATTCTCTAATAAAAATCTGTGATTCTCAGCTAAAACTCTATTTCCTATACTGCCCATAAAAACTCTCCCCCCACCAGGGTTTACGAAGTCATGAGGAACCCTGCTTGGCCCTGCCCCCTTTCCTGTTATCTTTCAACGTCCGGGATAATGAGAGACATGACGACGTGGCTTCGTGTTGGAATTAAAAGCCTACGGCTCTCCCCACACTGGTTTTATGGGGCCTGGCTGCCAGCACTTCACAGGACCTCACTGAAACGACGTGTCTACTTGAGCGCCACCTGGTCCCACCCGGCAAGGCCTGTGGATCAAACCCTTCTCGCGTGCATACAGACAACGTCTGGAAAACCGTGATGCGGATGTCTCCACAGAGCATCACAGATGCTGTCAGGACTGAACTTCGCACTCCAACATTTGATGCATTTTAAAAAGGGATTCAGCCTCAGACTCAAACAGGCAGATGGATCGTCTACCACTTCAAAGGCTTTAGCAGGATTGCCATTTTTTCCTTTATCCCATCACCCATTCTGCTTTTCCCCCTTCTCCCCAGTATGCCTCTGTGTGGTTCGAAGGAAAGTGACAGGCTCACTAGCCCTAATAACGCAACGCCACGGAACCTGCACTGATCCATCAACTCCCTTAAAAAATCCTGAGCTTTTCCAGTTCCAGCATCAATGGTTCCGAGAAATCAGAGGAGGACGCAGGGAGAAGGAGTCACAGAAAGGGTGGCAAGATTAAAGAAGCAAAGAGAAAATGCCCAGCTCTGCATTGTGTGGTTCGAAGGAAAGTGACAGGCTCACTAGCCCTAATAACGCAACGCCACGGAACCTGCACTGATCCATCAACTCCCTTAAAAAATCCTGAGCTTTTCCAGTTCCAGCATCAATGGTTCCGAGAAATCAGAGGAGGACGCAGGGAGAAGGAGTCACAGAAAGGGTGGCAAGATTAAAGAAGCAAAGAGAAAATGCCCAGCTCTGCATCGCACGGTCCCTGGAAAACCATAGGCATCTTCCAAACTGGACCCTGCTCTGCCCTCATGGCCAATTCCCGCCACAGAATGAACACATCCTAGATGGCAGGAAAGACTGATTGCATTCTGGTTCAAGCCACTGAGGAAAAAAGCCCCAAATCCAAAATGACCTTTTCCTTAAAAGGGTTTATGTCGACAAATATCAAAGCAGTTATGAAATTAGAAACAGGCTGGTGACTGAAGTTGTGGATGTCTATATAATTTCAAAAATTGCTGCACAATTTCTAGGAATGAATTATCTGGGTTTACGCAAGCTGGTGAGTGGACATGAAGTGTGGACAAAGGACTGTCCCCAGAGACATCCGGAAACAGGTGCATATCTGAGTCTGTCTCCAACCCTAATGGAACCTGATGCCACAAAAAGATTGAAGGCTTGAAGGAAGCCTAAGGTGGAGGTGAATTAGAGAAGGGCAGGATAGACAAAGAATGCTCAAACTACCGCACAATTGCGCTCATCTCACACGCTAGTAAANTGAGTTAAAATTACAGCCTATTGGAGACAAACAATTTTTTCTGTTAAATTATAGTATTTTGACTCTGTTACTTTTCATTCAAAAAATAACAATTCTATTTACCAAGATGGCTGAGAACTGGATGTATCTGTCTTATACTAGCAGTCTTACTAGATATTTCAGTGAGTGTTCCTGGGGATTTATTAAGGGAACAAATTACTAATCAACACAACCACAATGTCCTAGTATCGTCAGTACAGTATAATGGAAGGTTTGAATGAATGTGATGAGAGTACAGTTCATAGTAAGTTCAAACTACAAACCAACAAAACATAACATCTTTATCTTGTCCTCTGCAAACCCAAATTTCTCACTTTTCCTTTTCTTAACAATGAGTGAGGCGGCAGGGGGCAAGCTGCTTTAGATACCACAGACATTAATTACAGCTCTTTTCAAAGAGATTTACTACAGGACTTTGTGTCTCTTTTTCATCTTAGGAGTATATGACCAGAAGTGCAGACAAATACACACACACAAGCGCGTGTGCGCGAGAAGCTGAAGTTCTCAACCTAGGGGTCCATGTGATGTACTCACCTTGTCTCAGGGTTGTAGCCTAGTATGTAGAAGAATGAATCCACTCGGGCTTTAAGATGTGTATAAGAGACCTGGGAGAAATATCAATAACCTCAGATATGCAGATGACACCACCCTTATGGCAGAAAGTGAAGAGGAGCTAAAAAGCCTCTTGATGAAAGTGAAAGAGGAGAGCAAAAAAGTTGGCTTAAAGCTCAACATTCAGAAAACGAAGATCATGGCATCCAGTCCCATCACTTCATGGGAAATAGATGGGGAAACAATGGAAACAGTGTCAGACTTTATTTTGGGGGGCTCCAAAATCAGTGCAGATGGTGATCGCAGCCATGAAATTAAAAGATGCTTACTCCTTGGAAGAAAAGTTATGACCAACCTAGATAGTATATTCAAAAGCAGAGACATTACTTTGCCGACTAAGGTCTGCCTAGTCAAGGCTATGGTTTTTCCTGTGGTCATGTATGGATGTTAGAAATGGACTGTGAAGAAGGCTGAGCAACAAAGAATTGACGCTTTTGAACTGTGGTGTTGGAGAAGACTTTTGAGAGTCCCTTGGACTGCAAGGAGATCCAACTGGTCCATTCTGAAGGAGATCAGAGCTGGGATTTCTTTGGAAGGAATGATGTTAAAGCTTAAACTCCAGTACTTTGGCCACCTCATGAGAAGAGTTGACTCATTGGAAAAGACTCTGATGCTGGGAGGGATTGGGGCAGGAGGAGAAGGAGACGACCGAGGATGAGATGGCTGGATGGCATCACTGACTCGATGGACGTGAGTCTGAGTGAACTCCGGGAGTTGGTGATGGACAGGGAGGCCTGGTGTGCTGCGATTTATGGGGTTGCAAAGAGTAGGACACGACTGAGCGACTGAACTGAACTGAGTGGCTTTTCTGAAGAAACACTGTGCTTGGATCTCCTGACTGGGGTCTCATCTCCTAGAACAACCTGGGATCAAGATGCATTGTATGGTTACGGCAGTCACCACACAGAGAACAAGGAGATCATACCACTTCCTTCATAGAAAGGTTCTGTTAGTTCCTAGTGCATAATCTCAATTCTAGGACCCTGTAAGGAAATGTCCTGAGGATGAATTTGCCAGTTGGGGACAAATTCAAAAACAGTGTATTCATCCCATGAAAGCGAAAATGTTTCACTTTCAAACCAAGCTGGGAAGAGTCTTTGGTGCCTGTTCTCTGTTCATTGACTGTAGTCAGTTCTTGGATCAAGCAATTTAGTTTTCTGAATGAAACACTGTCCTTGGCTCTCCTTCCTAGGAGCTCATCTCCTAGAACACCCAGGCTCATAATGCCTTGTATGGTTATGACACTCCACACACAGCAAACAACCAGTTCACACCACTTCCTTTGTGGAATGTTTTGGATTGACCCAAGTGTGTATTTTCAGTTCTGGAATACAGGGAATTACTCTCTATGTGAACCTGCCAATTGGGGTCTGCTATCAAAATCACTTCTCAAATCTGACATTCTCAAAACCCACTGAGGGAAACACGTTGGGTGCTGATTCTCCCATCACTCCAGTCAATTTTTGTCACTATCAAGTAACTATTCTGAAGAAACACCATGCTTGGATCATCTTACTAGGAGCTCATCTCATAGAACACCTCAGGTCATAATGCCTTGTTTGGTTATGCTGTTCAACATACTTAGAAAAACCACTTCACTCCAGTTCCATCGTCAAAAAGTTGTTTAACTCAAGTGTGTATTTTCAGTGTTGAGACACTCCAAGGAAACATGTTGGGTGTGAACCTGGCAATCAGGGTCTGCTAGCACAAACTCAGCTCTCATCCTGTGAAAGAAAGAATGTGTCATTCTCAAACCCACTTGGAAAAGCAATTTGGGTGTTTGGGAAAACACTTTGGATGCTGATTCTATCTTCACTATCGCCAATTTTTGTCGCCAGCTTGAGACTTTTCTAAAGAAACATTGTGCTTGGATCTCCTTACTAGGAGCTCTGCCCACAGGTTCATAATGTGTTCTAGGGCTAGGCCACTCACGACACAGAGATCAACCAGTTGACACCACTTCCTTCGTGGAAAGGTTCAGTTTGTTCAGAGTGAGTTCTTTCAGTTTTGGTACACTGCAAGGAAATATGTTGGGTGTGAATCTGCCAGTTGTGGACTCCTGTGCTCACCTTGTAAAACCCAGAATGTTTCACTCTGAAGCCACTTACAAAAGCAGTTTAATTCCCACTTCACTAGTGTCAATTTTTAGTGGAAGCAAGTTACTTTTCTGAAGGAAAATCTGCCTAACTCACCTTACTAAGAGCTCTGCTTACACAACACCTAGATTCATACTGTGTCATATAGGTTTGCCATTTTCCACATAGAGAACAGTTCACACAATTTTTTAAATGCAAAGTTTTGATTTGTCCCAACTGTGCATTTCTAGTGCTGAGACACAGCAGAGATATATGCTGGGTGTGAACTGGCCATTTACATTCAGCGGGCAAAAACACTTTTCTCACCTTTTGAAAGCCTAGGATGTTTCATTCTCAAAGCCACCTAGGAAAACAGCTTGGGTGGTGACTTTCTCTTCACTACAGTCAATTGGTGCAAGGAAGTGACACTATTAAAGAATACAATATGCTTGGATCTCCATCCTAGGAGCTCATCTCATAGAACACCAACTTTTATAATGTGTTTATGTCATGCACACAGAGAGAACAGTCAGTTCAACTGCTTCCTTGTGGAAATGTCCAGTTTGTCCGAAGTCTGTATTTGCTGGGACACTGCACGGAAGTATGAACCTGCCATCTGAGTTCTGCTGGCAAGAACACTGCTCTCACCCTGTGAAAGCTAGACTGTTCCACTCTCCAATCCATATAGGAAAACAGTTTGGGTGCTGATTCTATCTTGACTACAGTCAATTTTTGTCACCAGCAAGTGGCTTTTCTGAAGAATCACTGTGCTTGGATCCCCTTCCTAAGAGCTCATCTCCTAGAACACTGAGTCTCATGATGCTGTGTATGGTTATGTAGCTCAACAGAGAACAACCAGTTCACCCCACTTGCTGTGTCAAAAGGTTATTGACTCAAGTGTGTAATTTCAGTACTGAGACACTGCAAAGAAACATGCTGCATATGAACCTGGGATTTGGGGTCTCCTAGCAAATCCTGTTCTCATCCTATGAAAGCAAGAATATGTCTTTCTCAAACCCACCTAGGAAAGCACTTTGGGTGTTTGGAAAACATTTTGGGTGCTGATTCTGTCTTCATTGCCATCAGTTTTGGCAGCAGCTCATGACTTTTCTGAAGAAACACAGTGCTTGGATCGCCTTACTATTATCTCATGACCTAGAGAAACCAAGGTTCAAAATGCATTGTATGGTTATGGCAGTACCACACAGAGAACAACCAGTTTGCATCACTTTCTTCATGGAAAGCTTCTGTCCTTCATGGAACGCTTCTGTTCTAAGCTTCTGTCCTTTCAGTTTGTCCCAAGTGTGTAGTTTCAGGGCTGGACACTGCAAAGAAATATGCCGGTTGTGACCCTGCTAATTGGGAACTTATGGCAAAAAGAGTATGCTCACCCTTTAAAGGTGGTATGTTTCATTCTCACATTCACCTAGGACCCATTTAGGAAAACACTAGTTTTGAACTGGCCATTTTTGGCCAGAGGGCTAAAACAGTTTTCTCCCCTTTGAATGGTAGGAAGTTTCACTCTCAAACCCACCCTGGAAAACATTTTGGGTGGGTGCTGATTCTCTCTTCATTACACTCCATTTTTGACACAAGCCACTTGGCTTTTCTAAAGGAAACACTGTGCATGGATCTCAATAATAGGAGCTCATCTCCTTGAACAGCTAGGTTCACATTACATTGCATGGTTATGCCACTCAACGCAGAGAACAACCAGTTCCCACCACTTCCTTCATGGAAATGTTCAGTTTGTCTCAAATGTGTATTTTCAGTTCTGAGACACTGCAGGGAAATATCCTGTGTGTGAACTAGCCAATTGGGTCTGCTTACAAAAAGAGTGTTCTCACCCTCTGATAGCTAGAATGTTTCACCCTCAAACCCACCTAAAAAAAACACTTTGGGTACTGGTTCTCTCCTCACCAGTTAATTGTTGGCACAAGCAAGTGACACTTCTGATGGAAACACTGTGCTGGGATCTCCTTACTAGGAGCTCATCTCCTAGAACACCTATGTTCATAATGTATTGCATGGGTATGCCAGTCAACACACACAGAACAAGCCCATCATACCACTTCCTTGTAGAAAGTTTAGTTTGTTCCAAGTGTGTATTTTCATTTCTGGGACACTGCAGAGAAATATGCTGGTTGTCAACTTGCCAACTGGGGACTGTTTACAAAAACAGTGTGCTCACCCTGTGAAAGCTATAATGTTTCATTTGCAAATCCACCTAGGAAGATGCTTTGGGTGCTTATTTTCTCTTCACAACAGTCAATTTGCACAAGCAGGTAACTTTTCTTAAGGAAACACTGTGCTTGGAGCTCAACACTAAGAGCTTATCTCCTACAACACCTAGGTTCATAAGGCCGCTCACCACATAGAGAACAACCAGCTCACACCACTTCTTTCATGGAAAGTTTTGTTCCAAATATGTATTTTCAGTTCTGGGACACTGCAGGAAACATGGTGGATGTGAACCTGCCAGTTGGGGTCTGCTAACAAAGACACTGGAAATTGCTGGCTCTTGGGTGGAGCTTGGCTTCAGTGTAGCTATGGAGACTTGGGTGGACTATCGTCTATTAATGTTCCCTGTGGTCAGGAGCTCTATGATGATCCAAAATCCTGAAGTTGAGTCCCCTGGCTCTGGGTTTTGGTCACAACCTCTTACAATAGCATCAAGACATCTCCATCCACACAGCACAGTATATAGAACCTTTAGGTCAATAATGAAACAACTCTTCACAGCCAGGAATACCCAAAGAGATTCACAAAGTTATATAGAGAATAGAAGAGGGAGGAAGGAGAAAGAGATGACCAAGAGGAGAGAAGAGAGAGTCAAAAATGAAGAGAGCAATCAAGCCAGTAGTCAAATCCCTAAGTAAAAATGGGTACTAAAAATTAGCCTTTTAAAGATACAAAATTAATAACAACAGATCAAAAAACAAAAATTAAAAACCTATAAAAAATTAGACTCTCAAAATTACAATGTTAAAAAAGACAAAATAGAGCACACAAATTTAAAAATATGGAACTTGTTCAAATCTTTTTTTTTAGAAAGGTAAAAGTAGGGTATTTTTTAAAAAGGAGCAATAAAGAACCATATTAGAACAGTTTGAAGGAAAAAAGAAAATGAGAAGGGGAGGAAAGGAGAAAAAAGGGAGGAAAAATCGAATACAAAAAGAAAGAAATAACTTTTAAAAATTAAAAATAATTTTTTGAAAATTTTTAATGAGGCATGGGGATATATATGGTAGTAGTGAGGTGGATGTTCATGTGATTCCTCCATTTTCCTTCTCCAGTCGAGTTGCCTACTCAGAAATTCTTCCAATATGTCTAGGAATGTCTCTGGAGCTCTTGTTAGTGTAGAGTCAGTCCAGTGTTAGATAGGCCATTGTTCTGGCTTGTACTTGTTCTCAAAGTCTACAGGTGCCGCTCAAATGCACAGTCTCAGCTTAACTGCAGGATTTTAATCTGTTGCACCTGCCACTTCTAGGGCAATTCCCCCTTCTTTTTTATTTTTTTTTTGCTTAGGTTAGCCTCCTCTGCTTGCAAGTCTCTCTTCAGTGTTTGATTTCCACCCTGACATGACGGGGTGAAAGTGGTCACTTATTTGGGCTCACTTGCTCAGTTGTACTGTGGAGAGGGAGGGACACTGCAAACAAATGTTACTGGTGTGTCGGGGGAGCTCTCACAGTTGATATACCACGGGGGAGTCTAAGTCACTTGGGCTCCCAGGTGCCCTGTGAGGGCACAGTCCATGGCATTTTCTTAATTGCTTTGGGTTTTTGTCAGTCTTTTCCTTCTCTTGTGTTTCCTGCCTATAGAAGTCACTTTAACATTTGTTGTAAAGCTAGTTCGGTGGTGCTAAATTCTCTTAACTTTGCTTGTCTGTACGCCTTTTGATTAATCTATCAATTTTGAATGAGATCCTTGCCAGGTAAAGTAATATTGGTTGTAGATTTTTCCCTTTCAGTAATTTAAATATATCCTGCCTTTCTCTTCTGGCCTGAAGAATTTCTGCTGAAAGATTACCTGTTAATCTTTTGGGGTTTCCTTAGTATGTTACTTATTGCTTTTCCATTGCTGCTGTTAATATTCTTTTTTTGTGTGTTTAGTCTTTGTTAGTTTGATTATTATGTGTCTCCTCACGTTTCTTCTTGGGTTTGCCCTGTATGGGGCTCTCTGTGCTTCTTGGACTCGACTGACTATTTCCTATCCCATGCTGGAGAATTTTTTTACTATATCTCTTCAGAAATATTCTCAGACCTTTTCTTTTTCTCTTCTTCTTCTGGAAACCCTAGAATTTGAATGTTAGTGCATTTAATATTGTTTCACAGGTCTCTGAGGCAATCCTCAATTCTCTTCATTTTTTTCCCTTTTCCTGCTCTTCAGTAGTTATTTCCACCATTGTATCTTCCAGTTCACTAAATCCTTCATCTGCCTCAGTTATTCTGCTATCAATTCCTTCTAAAGTACTTTTAATTTCAAAATTAAGTAATTTCAATATTTAATTTTAAAATAAAGTATTAATTTTTAATACTTAAAAATACTTTTAAGTATTTAAAATTTTACTTTCTAAAGTATTTTTAATTGTGTCATTCATTTCTGTTTGTTTATTCTTTATTTCTTCTAGGTCCTTGTTACATGTGTTGATTTATTCTTTCATTTTCTCCATTCTATTTTCAAAGTTTTGGATGATCTTTTCTAACATTACTCTGTTTTTTTGGTAGTTTGCCTATTTCCTCTTCGTTTATTTGGCCTTGTGAGTTTCTAATTTGTACCTTAATTTGCATATTTTTCTGTCCTTTCATTTTTTTTCTAACTTACAGTTCTTGAGGTCTCCTTTTCCTAGGCTTTAGGGTCATATTCCTTCTTCATTTTGGTTTCTGACCTTGGTGGGTTAGGTTGGTTCAGTGGTTTGTGTAGGGCTCGTATTGGGAGGGACTTGTGCCTGCATTCTGGTAGGAAAAGGTGAATTTTTTTTTTCCCCCTCAGATAAGCAGGGCTGTGTGAGGTAGTATGTTTTGAGCTGTCCGTGGGAACCCTGTGGGCTGATGATTAGGTTTGTGTTTTTGTCTTGCTTCTCTTTATGTGAGGCATCTTACACTGTCTGCTCCCAGCAGTTGGGTGATGCTGGGTCTTGTAAACTTGTGGAGGCCTTCACAGGAGTTCTCACTGATTAAAAGGTCCGTCTAGTCAAAGCTATGGTTTTTCCAGTGGTTATGTATGGATGTGAGAGTTGGACTGTGAAGAAAGCTGAACGCCGAAGAATTGATGCTTTTGAACAGTGGTGTTGGAGAAGACTCTTGAGAGTCCCTTGGACTGCAAGGAGATCCAACTAGTCCATTCTGATGGAGATCAGCCCTGGGATTTCTTTGGAGGGACTGATGCTACAGCTGAAACTCCAGTATTTTGGCCACCTCATGTAAAGAGTTGATTCACTGGAAAAGACTCTGATGCTGGGAGGGATTGGGGGCAGAAGGAGAAGGGGACGACAGAGGATGAGATAGCTGGATGGCATCACTGACTCGGTGGACGTGAGTCTGAGTGAACTCCAGGAGTTGGTGATGGACAGGGAGGCCTGGTGTACTACGATTCATGGGGTCGCAAAGAGTTGGACACGACTGAGCAACTGAACTGAACTGAACTGAACTGAGGGTTAGGAGTTCTCTGTCAGTCTAGGGTCTTGGGTCCAGCACCCAATCCAAAGACTCAGTGCTGATCTCTGACTGGGGAACTGTGATTCTACAAGTCATCTGTTATGTCATTAAAGGGAGTTAAAATAAACACACAAAAACAAGAAATAAAGATGAACCCCAGGCAAATGGTAAATACAAAATCAGAAAAATAACAAAAAATAATGGAATTCACATACACACACACAAACAAAACCAAAATAGTACAAAGAAAAAGTACAAGAGAGGGATCTGGCAAGCAAAGAATACTAAAAATGATACTGAGGAAAAAAAAAAAAAAACTAAAACACAAACTGGAAAACAAAACCAAGCAGAGTGCCAACTGGGGAATAAAGCAAAAATAAATAAATAAATAAATAAATAAATAAATCCCACAAAACTAACAAACATGGTGAAAAAAAGAAAGAGAATGAAAAAAAGGAAAAGTAGAAAAGCAAAGTTAAATAGAATTATATTTAAAAGATTTAATATATATAATATATTAAAAAATAACTATAGCAGGAAAAGAACAGTAATGAAAATAACAAACCAAAAAAATATTTTTTTTATTTAAGAAAGGAAAAAATATCCCCAGAGAACCACAAAAGGCCAGTGTAAAGGTAGAAGTGACATCTTATGGTGAATGATGTTGGATTTGTGATCTCTGAAGAAGATTCAGTTTGGGGATTGGGCACCAGGCTTAATCACTCAGAGCTTTTGTGCAATAAAACTCAGAAATTTTATTACAGTCAAAGAGGACAGAGAAAGCTTCTGCCACAGACATCAGAACGCAGATGGAGACTGTCCTGCATGCTAGTATGGTCAAGGCCTTGTATCTTTTTAACATACCCACTCCAACAGTGGAAGTGGCAAATAGATTCAAGGGATTAGATCTGACAGACAGAGTGCCTGATGAACTATGGACGGAGGTTCATGACATTGTACAGGAGGCAATGATCAAGATCATCCCCAAGAAAAAGAAATGCAAAAAGGCAAAATGGCTGTCTGAGGAGGCCTTTCAAACAGCTGAGAAAAGAAGAGAAGTGAAAGGCAAAGGAGAAAAGAAAAGATTTACTCATCTGAATACAGAGTTTCAAAGAATAGCAAGGAGAGATAAGAAAGCCTTCCTCAGTGATCAATGCAAAGAAATAGAAGAAAATAATATAATGGGAAAAATTAGAGATTTCTTCAGGAAAATTAGAGATACAAAGGGAAAATTTCATTCAAAGATGTTCATAATGGAGAGCCTAACAGAAGCAGAAGATGTTTAAAAAAGGTGGCAAGAATACACAGAAGAACAGTACAAAAAAGATCTTCATGACCCAGATAACCACATGGTGTGATCACTCACCTAGAGCCAGACATCCTGGAATGCAAAGTCAAGTGGGCCTCAGGAAGCATCACTACGAATAAAGCTAGTGGATGTGATGAAATTCCAGTTGAGTTATTTCAAACCCTAAAAGATGATGCGGTGTAAGTGCTTCTCTCAATATGCCAGCAAATTTGGAAAACTCGGCAGTGGGCCACAGAACTGGAAAAGGTCAGTTTTCATTCCAATCCTTAAGAAAGGCAATGCCAAAGACTGTTCAAGCTATGCACAATTGCATTCATCTCACACACTAGCAAAGTAAAGCTCAAAATTTTCCAAATCAGGCTTCAACAGTACATGAATGGTGAACTTCCTGTTATTCAAGCTGGATTTAGAGAAGACAGAGGAACCAGAGATCAAATTGCCAACATCTACTGGATCATAGAAAAAGCTAGAAAGTTCCAGAAAAACATCTACTTCTCCTTTATTGACTATGCCAAAGCCTTTGACTGCGTGGATCATAAAAAACCATGGAAAATTCTTCAAAAGATGGGAATACCAGACCACCTTACCTGCCTTTTATGCAGGTCAAGAAGCAACAATTAGAACTGGTTGTGCCCACTGCTGCCTATACCCAGAGCCACAGCCAACCTGGGAGAACGCTCTCCCACTGTATACTGGTGGCCCCCATGGCCCTAACATGCACAACCTGCTGCACCGAGCTTCCCCCGCTCAAGGACTAAGGGCATTGCTCCTCCCAGGGATGCCACCAGCCAATGGAGACCAGGGGACGACACCCACATGATGCATGGAACAACAGACTGGTTCCAAATCAGGAAAAGAGCACGTCAAGGCTGTATATTGTCACCTTGCTTATTTAACTTCTATGCAAAGTATATCATGAGAAGTGCCAGGCTGGATGAAGTACAAGTGGGAATCAAGATTGCTGGGAGAAATATAAATGATGTCAGTACACAGATGACACCACCCTTACAGCAGAAAGTGAAGAGGAACTAAAGAGCCTCTTGATGAAAGTGAAAGAGGAGAGTGAAAAAGTTGGCTTAAAACTCAACAAACAGAAAACTAAGATCATGGCATCTGGTCCCATCAGTTCATGGAAAATAGATGGGGAAACAATGGAAACAGTGAGAGACTTTATTTTTTTGCATTCCAAAATCACTGCAGATGGTGACTGCAGCTATGAAATTAAAAAACACTTGCTCCTTGGAAGAAAAACTGTGACAAACCTAGACAGTATATTGAAAAGCAGAGACATTACTTTGCCAACAAAAGTCTGTCTAGTCAAAGCTTTGGTTTTTCCACCAGTTATGTATGGATGTGAGAGTTGGATGATAAAGAAAGCTGACTACCAAACAATTGATGCTTTGGAACTGTGTTGTTGGAGAAGACTCTTGAAAATCCCTTGGACTTCAAGGGGATCCAACCAGTCCATTCTAAAGGAAATCAGTCCTGAATATTCACTGGAAGGACTGATGCTGAAGCTGAAATTTCAATACTTTGGCCACCTGATGTGAAGAACTGGTTCACTGAAAAAGACCCTGAAGCTGGGAAAGATTGAAGGCAGGAGAAGAAGGGGACAACAGAGGATGAGATGGTTGGATGGCATCACTGACTCAATGGACATGAGTTTGAACAAGCTCCAGGAGTTGGTGATGGACAGGGAAACTTGGCATGGTGTAGTTCATGGTGTTGCAAAGAGTCGGACACAACTGATTGACTGTATTGAACTGAACTGAACTCCCACAACATACATATTAAATTAACAAGATTAGAACTAGCAATAGAAATGTCTTACCAGACCCACTGGTACAACATACATCTTAAGATAACAAGATCATCTAAGATTAGTCAGAATGTTCTTTTAAGAAGGAGAAACATATCCTCAAGATACACTGTTCTTATAAAATCATTAGTACAGAGCTTAAAGAAAAACATATCCTTGAGCAAGATGAGTTGTTCTGTTGTGTAATCATTAGCTCTGAGCTTAAGGAAAGTTAGTCTTAAAAACTGTTGTCATAACAACTCAGAGTTTAAGAATAAACATCTTATGTGACTAAGACAAAGTAATGTAGAAAAAAATGTTTATCCTTTTCTCCTCCTTGAGAGCCCTGGACCCTTTCTCCTTGAGGGCCCTGGACTCTTTATCAACATACCTAAGAATTTAACTCTCTCACAAGCATATGAAAGAAATAGAAAGTGTGATTAAAAAGAAGTTCTCAAAAGACTAAGTAGAGTTAATAAGAATAATAAAGTCAACAACCACAGCAACAGGGGGAAAAGAAAAAGAATCCAGAACCAATAATAGAACAAATCAAAATAAAAGGATGATAAATATTTTTCTCAGATCTCAGCTATCAGTGTCCTTTCCTTCACTGTCACAGACCACCTGCGTCTCCTTAGGGATCCCTCCAGTACTGGCGTGGTCTCTGGACCTACTGTGGGAACAGCTCAGACTCTAATCTTGTCCTACTGTTGGGTGTTCTTGCCTCCAATGTCCACAGTTGCCAGAGTTAGTGCGTTTCCTTTTGTGGGAACTCTCATTGTTCTTTCATAGACACAGAGTCTGCCTAGTGTGTGGATTTAATCTGCAGCTTGTACAACTGGTTGGAAGGTATTTGCTCCTCCTCCTTAGCCCCATTGCCCATGCATTTCAACTGTATTTTTATCTTGAAAGGTTATTGCTGAGCTGTAAAAGATGCTGGGATTCTTGGCCTCCAGAGTAGAAGAATTCAATCTGGGGCTAGTGATGAGGCTTGATCGCTCAGAGCTTTTGTGTAATAAAGTTTTATAAAGTATAAAGGAGATAGAGAAAGCTTCTGACATAGACATCAGAAGCAGACAGAAAGATTCCCTGCTAGTCTTTAGCCAGATGTTATATAGCTACTAGCATGCTGCTAATTGGAGAAAGGAAATGTCTCAAAACTCAGAGAATGGCACCAGGCCCCTCACCCACAACATGCATTTTGAGATAACATTGGCACAAGGTGAGTGGTGTCCCAGGCCATAAAATGATTGACATGAGTCTTGAAGAAAGGCAGGTTTCCAAGCAAATACTGTCTTACTAACATAGCTTAAGAGAAAGTTTGTATGAGTAAAACAGGTTTGTCAAGTTGGTTCTGAGTCTTAGGCAGAACCAACTTGAAGACAGAGTCTAGGGTAAATACATAGCTCATTAACACAGCTTAAGACAAACATTTCCATAAGAAAAATACATTGGTTAGCTCAAGGTCTGAGAAAAGTTAAGTTCAGGTGGAACTGGGTGTTGTCATGGCAACACAGAATTTTAATAGAAACCTCTTTTTAAGTTTCTATAGAGAAGGGGAAAAAATCTAACACTTGTAGTTTATTTCCTCTGAAGGAGGAAAGGAACAGGCTGAGCTGACTTCATTTTTAAAAGGAAGGAAAATCCATCTTACATTCCCAGTGAACTTTGAACTATATGCCTGGAGGCCATGGAGATAACATACCTATGACAGAACAGACCTCCCAGCCTGATAGACACCAGATCCCATAACCAAGATTTCCCTTTACCAGAAACAATGTAATAATCCCGTGTAGTCAATCACCTTCTTAATCTTTATAGCACCTATTGGTGTAGGTTACAAAGTATAACCAGCTGACCTTTCTGATTATGAATCATGGCTGTAACCTGATTGTATCTCCCTTTAACATTTTCCAGGCTAAGCTTAAGGAATTTGGGGATGTGGGCCTGAGCAGTACACTTAAGGTATATAAAGTGTTCACAAAAGTTGGTTGGGGTCCCTGGCTAAAGAGGAAACTCTGCCTCGGACCCACCTGTGTAGTAAACTGCACTCCAGTATCCACACTGTCCTTCTGAGTGAGTTTGTTTTCTGGAGCATTTGGCTATAACACCTCCTGCCACTTAAGAGAGAGATAAAAAATCTCTGACACTTGCTGCCTATTTCCCCCATTTGGAGAATCCTAGATTCCTGCCTGTTATCCTCTCAATCTCTATTCTGCATGTGGATTATCCACAGGAATTTGCTCCTGAGGCTGCCCTGGAGGACTTGCCCAGTGAGGACCGGGTGTGGAGGTGGTGCAGATGTTTGGATTGCAGGGACCCTGATGGTACCAAGTGTTCTGGATGCCAGCTGCCTCAGCTGCCTCAGCTATGGTACTATTAAGAGTCTTTTTCCAGCCTCTGACAGCTGGCATACTATTCATACTGTTCAGGGGTTCTCAAAGCAAGAATATTAAAGTGGTTTGCCATTCCCTTCTCCAGTGGACCACATTCTGTCAGACCTCTCCACCATGACCCGCCCATCTTGGGTTGCCCCACACAACATGGCTTAGTTTCATTGAGTTAGACAAGGCTGTGGTCCATGTGATCAGATTGGCTAGTTATCTGTGATTGTGGTTTCAGTCTGTCTGCCCTCTGAAGTCTTCTCTCAGCGCCTATCATCTTACTTGGGTTTGTCTTACCTTGGACGTAGGATATCTCTTCATGGCTGCTCCAGTAAAGTGCAGCTGCTGCTCCTTACCTTGGACATAGGGTAGCTCCTCTTGGTTGTGCTTCTATGCCGTTGCAGCTGCCGTGCTTCAACACCCAGTTGTGGATGGGAATGGGGATAGAAGCAAGGTTCAATGCTGTAAAGAGCAATTTTGCATAGGAACCAGGAATGTTAGGTCCACGAATCAAGGCAAATTGGAAGTGGTCAAATAGGAGATGACAAGAGTGAACACCGACATTCTAGGAATCAGTGAACTAAGATGGACTGGAATGGGGGAATTTAACTCATATGACCATTATATCTTCTACTGTGGGCAGGAATCCCTTAGAAGAAATGGAGTAGCCATCATAGTCAACAAAAGAGTCTGAAATGCAGTATTTGGATGCAATCTCAAAAACAACAGAATGATCTCTGTTTGTTTCCAAGGCAAACCATTCAATATCACAGTAATCCAAGTCTATGCCCCAACCAGAAACACTGAAGAAGCTGAAGTTGAACAGTTCTATGAAGACCTACAAGACCTTCTAGACCTAAAACCCAAAAAAGATATCCTTTTCATTATAACGGACTTGAATGCAAAAGTAGGAAGTCAAGAAACACCTGGAGTAACAGACAAATTTGGCCTTGGAGTACAGAATGAAGCAGGTCAAAGGCTAATAGAGTTTTGCCAAGAAAACTGGTCAAAACAAACACCCTCTTCCATCAACACAAGAGAAGACTCTACAGATGGACATCACCAGATGGGCAACGTTGAAATCACATTAATTATATTCTTTGCAGCCAAAGATGAAGAAGCTCTATACAGTCAGCAAAATCAAGACTGGGAGCTGACTTGCTCAGATCATGAACTCCTTATTGCCAAATTCAGACTTAAATTGAAGAAAGTGGAGAATACCATGAGACCATTCAGGTATGACCTGAGTCAAATCCTTAGGACTATACAGTGGAAGTGAGAAATAGATTTAAGGGACTAGATCTGATAGACAGAGTGCTGAGGAACTATGGGTGGAGGTTTGTGACATTGTACAGGAGACAGGGATCAAGACCATCCCCATGGAAAAGAAATGCAAAAAAGCAAAATGGCTGTCTGAGGAGGCCTTACAAACAGCTGTGAAAAGAGAAGTGAAAAGCAAAGGAGAAATGGAAAGATATACCCATTTGAATGCAGAGTTCCAAAGAATAGCAAGAAGATATAAGAAAGCCTTCTTCAGCGATCAGTGCAAAGAAATAGAGGAAAACAACAGAATGTGAAGGACTAGAGATCTCTTCAGGAAAATTAGAGATATCAAGGGAACATTTCATGCAAAAATGGGCTCAATAAAGGACAAAAATGGTAGGGACCTAACAGAAGCAGAAGATATTAAGAAGAGGTGGAAAAAATACACAGAAAACTGTACAAAAATATCTTCATGACCCAGATAATCACGATGATGGGATCACTTACCTAGAGCCAGACATCCTGTAATGTGAAGTCAAGTGGGCCTGAGGAAGCATCACTACGAAAAAAGCTATTGGAGGTGATGGAATTCCAGTTGAGCTGTTTCAAATCCTGGAAGATGATGCTGTGAAAATGCTGCACTCAATATGCCAGCACATTTGGAAAACTCAGCAGTGGCCACAGGACTGGAAAAAGTCAGTTTTCATTCCAATCCCAAAGAAAGGCAATGCCAAAGAATGCTCAAACTACTGCACAATTGCACTCATCTCACATGCTAGTAAAGTAATGCTCAAAATTCTCCAAGCCAGGCTTCAGCAATATGTGAACCGTGAACTCCCTGATGTTCAAGCTGGTTTTAGAACAGGCAGAGGAACCAGAGATCAAATTGCCAACATCCGCTGGATCATGGAAAAAGCAAGAGAGTTCCAGAAAAACATCTATTTCTGCTTTATTGACTATGCCAAAGCCTTTGACTGTGTGGATCACAATAAACTGTGGAAAATTCTGAAAGAGATGGGAATACCAGACCACCTAACCTGCCTCTTGAGAAATCTGTATGCAGGTCAGGAAGCAACAGTTAGAACTGGACATGGAACAACAGACTGGTTCCAAATAGGAAAAGGAGTACGTCAAGGCTGTATATTGTCTCCCTGCTTATTTAACTTATATGCAGAGTACATCATGAGAAACGCTGGACTGGAAGAAACACAAGCTGGAATCAAGATTGCCGGGAGAAATATCAATAACCTCAGATATGCTGATGACACCACCCTTATGGCAGAAAGTGAGGAGGAGCTAAAAAGCCTCTTGATGAAAGTGAAGGAGGAGAGCGAAAAAGTTGGCTTAAAGCTCAACATTCAGAAAACGAAGATCATGGCATCCGGTCCCATCACTTCATGGGAAATAGATGGGGAAACAGTGGAAACAGTGTCAGACTTTATTTTTTTGGGCTCCAAAATCACTGCAGATGGTTAGTGCAGCCATGAAATTAAAAGACGCTTACTCCTTGGAAGAAAAGTTATGACCAACCTGGATAGTATATTCAAAAGCAGAGACATTACTTTGCCGACTAAGGTCCGCCTAGTCAAGGCTATGGTTTTTCCTGTGGTCATGTATGGATGTGAAAGTTGGACTGTGAAGAAAGCTGAGCGCCGAAGAATCGATGCTTTTGAACTGTGGTGTTGGAGAAGACTCTTGAGAGTCCCTGGGACTGCAAGGAGATCCAACCAGTCCATTCTGAAGGAGATCAACCCTGGGATTTCTTTGGAAGGAATGATGCTAAAGCTGAAACTCCAGTACTTTGGCCACCTCATGCGAAGAGTTGACTGATTGGAAAAGACTCTGATGCTGGGAGGGATTGGGGGCAGGAGGAGAAGGGGACGACCGAGGATGAGATGGCTGGATGGCATCATGGACTCGATGGACATGAGTCTGAGTGAACTCCGGGAGATGGTGATGGATAGGGAGGCCTGGCGTGCTGCGATTCATGGGGTTGCAAAGAGTCGGACACGACTGAGCGACTGAACTGAACTGAATAATTAGCTATATTGAGCATCTTTTTATAGCCTATTGGCCATCTAGATGTCTTCTTTGGAGAAATGTCTGCTTAGGTTTTCTTCCCAATTTTTGATTGGCTTGTTTTTTAGTTATTGAGTAGGATATTTTAAAATTATTCACTTTATTTTGACATAATTGGAAATTCATATGTAGCTGTAAAATACTAGAGATATCCTGTTTACTATGCATGCAAAACTGCTCAGTCGTGTCCGATTCTGCGACCCCATGGACTGTAGCCCACCAGGCTCCTCCTTCCATGGGATTCTCCAGGCAAGAATACTGGAGTGGGTTGCCATTTCCTTCTCCAGGGAATCTTCCTGACCCAGGGATTGAACCCAGGTCTCCCACATTGCAGGCAGATGCTTTAACCTCTGAGCCACCAGGGAAGCCCATAGAACAATATTACAATCAGAATTTTGATATTGATACAATCAAGCTACATAACATTAACATCTCAACAAGGATCCCTTGTGTCTTACTGCAGCCATACCTTCCTCCTTCCTGTCCCCAACACCTCTTTATACCCTAGCAGTCACTCACTAATCTACTATTTCTAGAATTTCATCATTTAAAGGATGTTATATAAATCCTTTATATATACGTGTGTATATCAGTTAAGTTCAGTCACTCAGTCATGTCCGACTCTTTGAGACCCCATGAACCACTGCATGCCAGGCCTCCCTGTCCATCAACAACTCCTGGAGTTTACTCAAACGCAAATCCATCGATTTGGTGATACCATCCAGACATCTCATCCTCTGTCGTCCGCTTCTCCTCCTGCCCTCAATCCCTCCCAGCATCAGTCTTTTCCAGTGAGTCAACTCTTCGCATGAGGTGGCCAAAGTATTGGAGTTTCAGCTTTAGCATCAGTCGTTCCAAAGAACACCAAGGACTGATCTCCTTGCAGT
Organism: Oreotragus oreotragus; assembly: GCA_006410675.1. Lineage (NCBI taxonomy): Eukaryota > Metazoa > Chordata > Mammalia > Artiodactyla > Bovidae > Oreotragus > Oreotragus oreotragus. The sequence continues at coordinate 567,475 of SJYX01019403.1, read as the reverse complement.
CCAAGGGACTCTCAAGAGTCTTCTCCAACACCACAGTTCAAAAACATCAATTCTTCAGCACTCAGCTTTCTTCACAGTCCAACTTTCACATCCATACATGACCACTGGAAAAACTATAGCCTTCACTAGACAGACCTTTGTTAACAAAGTAATATCTCTGCTTTTGAATATGTTATCTAGGTTGGTCATAACTTTCCTTCCAAGGTTGTAAGCATCTTTTAATTTCATGGCTGCAATCACCATCTGCAGTGATTTTGGAGCCCCCCCCCCAAATAAAGTCTGACACTGTTTCCCCATCTATTTTCCATGAATCGATGGGAGCAGATACCATGATCTTAGTTTTCTGAATGTTGAGCTTTAAGCCAACATTTTCACTCTTTTCTTTCACTTTCATCAAGAGGCTTTTTAGTTCCTCTCCACTTTCTGCCATAAGGGTGGTGTCATCTGCATATCTGAGGTTATTGATATTTCTCCCAGAAATCTTGATTCCAGCTTGTGTATACACACACACACACACACATAAATGTAAATATATACACAATGTATACTTTCATAACTGACTTTTTTTCACTCAGTGCAATTTTCTGGTCATTTACCCATATTGTAATGTGTATCAATAGTTCACTATTATTTTTTTAGTTCATTACTTTTTATTGCTGAGTTAGTATCCCATGGTACAGATGTATGATAATTAAACCATTCACTATATAATAGTAGATTGAATAACTGTCCCCAAAACAGCAATCCCTAATCCCTGGAACTTGTGAATGTAATTTATATGGCAAGAAAAACCTATAAATATGACTTAGTTTAAGAAATTTGAGTCCTACATTATTTGAGTGGGCCATAAATTCAGTCAGAACCATCCTTGTAAGATAGAGGCAGAGATAAATTCGACACGTGCTAAAGAAGAGGCAATGTGTCCTTGAAGACAAAGACTTGAGTGATGTGAACACCAGCCGAGGGATGTTGGCAGCCCCCAGAAGCTAAGAGGCAAGGAACTGATCTCCTCTGGAGCCCTAGAGCCTCCGGAGAGAGTATAGTTTAATCTCAGGCCAGATTTTAGACTTTTGGCCTCCAGAAGTGTGAGAGAATACATTTGTCTTCTTGTAAGCAACCAAGTTTTTGTTAATGAGCAAGCCCACATTCCCATCTCCCTAAGACTCTGGACCCTTCCAAACGTTCTGACATTTCTACCAAGCTGACTGTAGGCAGCTATTGTGTCTAACTGCTATCATTCCCAGGTTTCCAAGCCAATACATTAAATCACATTTCCCATGTGAATACATCAGTATCAATAACCCTGGCCTATCCTATGTCACATTTTTGGTGTGAACCCTTAGAATCCACTTCCATACTTGTTTTGCAGACTCCTACCGATGCAAAGTGGTAATATCTTGTACAGGTGCCTTTTCTTGGGCTCAACCTTGTACTCATTTGGGATATGCTGGCAATTTATTGTTTTCCAGAGTGTAAAGGTCGATGACAGATGTAGACCCTGATATCCTCTGAGAGAATTTTCTTACGTGAAGTCGCTGAAAGCTTTATTTTCTTGGGAGTAAGACTGTTTTCCTCAAAGAGGGATTCCTTCTGTCAACTACAAAGGACAAGACATTTCCTCTAAAGCTGCCCCAGTTAAGTTTTCTGAAGTTCACACTTGCTTTCAATTTATCCTTTATCCTGTGCCTATCTCCTGGACTTTCAAAAAGACTAGCCCAGGACTTCCCTGGCGCTCCAGTGCTTTAGACTCTGTGCTTCCACTGCAGAGGGTACAGGTTTGATCCCTGGTCAGGGAACTAATATCTCACGTGCCATGTGGCATAGCCAAAAAATAAAAATCCCAAACAACTAGCTCTTACAACCTCTGTAACCCCCACCGTGATCACAGTGACTGAACGCCACAGAGACTGGATCGTAACCCATTGTTCTCCAACACCCTGCAACACCATTAGGGACAATATGAACAAAGGTGAAATCACCTCTTGCCACAAACATCATTTCCCCTACGTTCAGGCTCTGCTTCCTAGAGCTAGTTGTGGTACAAATGACTATACTATACAGGATTGCACCAGGAAACAGGAATGGAGTGAACAAAGAGTGTAGGCAAGGATAAAGGACACTACAAGAGTTGGTGAAGCAGCCTGGGTTAAGCAAAAGCACCATGTTTCTACTCATAAGAAAATGTAAGGAAAAAGCAGTTGCTGAACCTGTGAGATCTACTTTTGGGCTACATCAGGAGCTGTAATCTGGAGAAACATAGCCATTTCCAAATCACTGCATGAGAAGAGGCAAAAGCATAAACTCCTTGGCCTCTTTCCCTTCCCACCCAGTCTTATCCTAATGGCTTTGCCCATTTGCAATACTCTACCAAGGAAAAGGAATTCTGGTTACTATAGTGCATAGAAGTCAATTTCTTGGGTACTGAGCAGGGTGAAGGGTGGAGTAGAGTTAGATGGCCTGGTAATCAAGGTTCCTTATTAAGGCACTGGGAAAAGCACAGAAAGGGTGCCAAGTACAAACAGATATGCAGCATACTGTTCAGTTCAGTTTTGTTGTTCAGTCATGTCTGTCTCTGTGACCTCATGTATTGCAGCACGTCAGGCTTCCCTGTCCAACACCAACACCCAGAGCTTACTCAAACTCCTATCCATCCAACCATCTCATGCTCTGTCACCCTCTTCTCCTCCTGCCTTCAATCTTTCCCAGCATCAGGGTCTTTTCAAATCAGTCAGTTCTTCACATCAGATAGTCAAAGTATTGGGAGTTTCAGCTTCAGCATCAGTCCTTCCAATGAACACACGATGGGCTGGTTGGATCTCCTTGCAGTCCAAGGGACTCTCAAGATTCTTCTCCAACACTACAGTTCAAAAGAATTCTTTGGTGCTCAGCTTTCTTTATGGTCCAACTCTCACATCCATACATGACTACAAACCATAGCTTTGACTAGATGGACCTTTGTTGGCAAAGTAATGTCTCTGCTTTTCAATATGCTGTCTAGGTTGGTCAGAGGTTTTCTTCCATGGAGCAAATGGCTTTTAATTTCATGGCTAAAGTCACCATCTGCAGTGATTTTGGAGCCTAGGAAAATAAAGTCTGACACTTTTTCCATTGTTTTCCAATCTATTTGCCATGAAGTGATGAGATCACCAAAACTCTGGGCTTCCACTAACCTACTACTTGAGCTCCAGGCTGGTAGAAGAGGGGCTTTATATCTAGCACATAGGTGCTTTCTTGAAGGTGACTTGCAAAGGTAGCCATTATGCCAAGCATTAGGGTCTACTTCTGATTAAGTATTCAACAAATTTCACTTTTTGTCCTCCTAATGTTGGCTCCTGTTTAATTTTTACATTGAATAATGATACTGAAGGAACTGTGACTGTGTATTCCTAGGCAGGAAAGCTCTTCTGCTGTCCTTTTTAAAAGTTGGGCAAATTTACATTCTACTTATTATCTGTATTGCTTCCATCATAAAGATTCTTTCCAAAAATTCAGATAAAAAATGAATGCCTCCAGGTGTTCTATTGTAACTCCTAATGGTGACCACCTACCTTTAAGTTTATGTACGGATGTACGTGCATTCTAAGTCACTTCAGTCGTGTCTGACTCTGTGACTCTATGAACTGTAGCTCCCAGGCTCTTCTGTCCGTGGAATTCTCCAGACAAGAATACTGGAGTGGGTTGCCACGCCCCACTCCAGGGATCTTCCTGACCCAGGAATTCTCATCACTTGTTTCCTGTATTGGCAGGTTCTTTACCAGTAGCATCATCTGGGATGCCTTAAGGGTAGGCATAATTCAATTGAGTAATCGGATTATTCTCATGCTGTTGCACCATCTGGGATGCCTCAAGGGTAGGTATAATTCAATTGAGTGAGCTGATTATTTTCATGCTGTTGCCACTTTGAAGACATCCAATCCTGATGTTTCAGTTCTAATAGGAAAAGATAAGCTGGAAGTATATAACATTATCCATAGACTATGGATGCATACACAAGAAGTTAAGTCCATAAAACTACAAGCGATACAAGCTATCTCTGGAGAGAAAAAGGAATAGGACTGGGGGTGATACCAAGTCAGTCTCTGTGCATCAGTGCCAAATTGAATCTCAAAGACAAAGTTTTGGGTGAAGTAGAAAAGAAGAGCTTTATTGCCTTGCTGGGTAATGCCCTCGAAACTGTGCACCCCGAGTCAGGGAGGATTTGGTGAACAGTTTTATAGCAATGGTTCAAGGGTAGGATTGCTGAGAAGAGGATCAGAGTTATGTTTATGGCCTGCATTGCTTTAATCTGGCCTCAGGTGGTCTTCTGATGAACTTCCGTGGTTGTCAAACTGTGACCTTCTCTGGAATAAAGAATGCACAAGTAGTAAACATCTCCCACTTGTTGGGGGTTTGTTCTGTGGAAGAGCTCATCATGTGTATCACTTGAGGCAGAATCATGACCCTGCTCACTACTGTTTAATTATTCCTCCTGTCTCTGCATTCTCTCCATTCCTTGATTACCAACTGTTTAAACCTGTCCTTTGGAACTCAGAGATCACGGAGGCTTGTGTCTATACTCTACAAACAAGAAATGGGAAACACGGGAAGTCTTCCATGCCCAGGAGCCCCACATAGTCCTGCTTGGTTTCAGGGGTGGGAGCTCTTAGGCACTATCTTTGGGATAAAAAATCTGAGGCAAATATGGCAAGACAGTGATAAACCTAGGTGTTGGTGACCTGGCATTATTTAATGAAATCAGCAAAAGCTACAAATTAAGGCTCCCACTCTATCATCCTTGCTTCCAGGATCACTTTCATTCTTTACAGCATATCACTGAATTTCAGTACAGTTCAATTCAGACTCTGGGTCTAGGCTACCTGGTTCAAATGTGGAGTCCACTATATAATTCCATCTACTTTATTAGTAAACTGCTCAACATTTCAGTACCTTATTTTACCCATTGGTAAAAAGGGGATACTAGGACTTACCCTGCAGTTATGAGGATTGCTTGATACATGTGAAGCAAAATGGAAGATAAGGTATTCTAACGTAGATGCTCTCAGACAAAAGGTATTATTTTATGTGCAAAGACTTTTGCCAACCTCAAATTCACAAACTTTGGTGGCATATTTTCCCTATAATTTGATCAAGAACTGCTGCTACTGCTAAGTTGCTTCAGTTGTGTCCAACTCTGAGACCAAATGGACTGTAACCTGCCAGGCTCCATTGCCCATGGGATTCTCCAGGCAAATGCAGTAGGTTGCCATGCCCCTCTCCAGGGGATCTTCCCAACCCAGGGATTGAACCTGCATCTCACGTCTCATCCAACGGGCAGGCAGGTTCATTGCTGCTAGTGCTACCTGGGAAGTGCAAGTACTAGATGGAATTATCCTTATGCATATTTTTGATCAAAGATGAATATATTTAGGTATACATATATTTATGTATATACATACATAAAAACATATACAGAAACATAGAGACATACAAATCTCTTGAGCTGTTTAAGTTCAGATGGCAATACTTAAGTCAGCGAGGGGCTATTTAGTTACCCAAATCTAGTTTCTGAGTTTCAGATACTTAGTAGTAACGATGGCAAATATTTTAATTGAGAATATATCCAAATATATTCAATTCCTGAGTTTGAAGAGCACAGGATATGTGAATATGTTTATGTGCACACATACACACACAGATTCATTTTAAAAAGTCAATCCATCAGAGTTCCTAGGTAGGAAAAATATTAACAGAAACAAATGAAGCTATAAATACTGGGCAGTATGGTACAATGCAAAGAATGCTTCTGGACTCAGCAAAATATGGACATTAAACAGTGCTGTGGTCAAGCCCAGCTCAAGACTCAAAAACTGGCGACACCAAATACAGGGTGCTTTGGTCAGGGAACTGAATGGCATAATCTGTAAGATGAAATTAGATCTCCTATACCACTCTGTGAAAAAAATGTATCTCTATACTCCCTTTGTTCTCAAGAAGTTACTTGATAACGATCCACACAAATGAAGCAGTAAATCTTAGGACAGGAGATACACAAAACGGGCCAATAGGGAACCCAATATAGGGGTGTGTGCTAGTTTTGCCCGACTCTTGGACTATGGCCTCTAGGCCCCTCTGTCCACAGGATTATTCTGGCAATAACACTGCAGTGGGTTGCCATTTTCTTCTCCAGGGCATCTTCCTGACTCAGAGACTGAACTGCATCTCCTGCACTGGCAGGTGGATTCTTTACCACTGAGCCACCTGGTGAGCCGCCAACGTAAGGGAGACAGAAGTTAATTCCTAGGACGATGGTGAAAAGAGATCCCAGGATGACAGCTGTGCAACAGCCACAGAAGGCAAAAAGTTCAGAATGGACAAAACAGATTATTGCTTCAGGAGCAACTTCTTCAAGATGGATGAAAGTGATAAACAACTGGTATCTCTGAACGTAGACTTTTGGGTTTAATTAGCAATAAGTACACTGAAACCTACACAAACAAAGTGAATTATTAAGTCAAGGAAATAAAAAGGCAGTACAGGGTAAGAGTAACATATCACTTAGCTGTACAGTGTTACATAATCTCAATCGTGCATACATTCTTAATAACAGTCAATAAGGAAAGCACTGAAGTACATACACTGGGAAAAGGGGAGCAGGACGGGAAAGTGTAATGGCTGGGAAGCAGCAGAACAAAGTTTTATATTAGAAATTAAAGGAACGCCTCAAACTGGAAACAGGTAAAGCAATATAAGCAAGCTATTTAGAGATACGGTAATAAATAACAACAAAAAAAATCAGTGAAACAGCTCACTCTGGGGACAGGAAATAGGAGGTGGTCAAGGAAATGGTAATTTTTATTAGAAAAAAAGATTTTTACAGACCTACTTGAATCTAAACTATGTGTGTTTATTTGATTCTGACTTTGTGAAACCTTAAGACAACAGATCTCCACCCATTGCCCCCTCCCCCCCCCCGCCCCTGCAGCATGGTGCCTGATCCATAAAAGTTCAAAAATGTTATAGACAAGACAGATGGCAGCATTTTCATATCACTATTACACTCATGCTACAGATAACAATGCTTCCTCTGCTACAAATGCTACTCGATCCTTTTAAAACAAGTTATTCACTATGCTTGGAATATCTGTGCATGCTTAACGAGGTAAAAAATAAAATGTTCAAAATTTTTGTTGTACTTAAGCAAAACACCTAATTTTATACAATTTAAACACAACTTTTCACTTTAGTAATAGAAACAATGAAACTATTTCACTTCTGACATTTAACACTATTAATGTAAGACTTCAAACTCTCCAAGACATGCACTACAACCATAGAATAGATTCTGTCATCAATATGATGGTCTTGTATCTTGCCTATTATTTTGTACTTTAAGTCTTACTTACCAAAATAAAAACAGGTTAAGATAATGAACTGGCAGTTCATACAAAAAGAAAACAAACAGCCAATAATAACACTGCCATAGTAACCTTGTTTGTAATGAAAGAAACAAACTTCTAAAATATAAGGTACCATTTTTAACCTATATTGGCAAAGATTAAATTTTTTATTTTTAAAAAAGATCCTATCTATGATGAGCTACAGATGACCAAGTCTGTAGGTTGATGGAGGGTGGGGGTGGTGAGAGAATGATCAAACATATAACACTAACTGGAAATATAAATTATGCAGCCTTTTTGGAGAAAAATTTGGCAATACTTATCGAGGCTCTAAATATATTTAACTCCTTTGGACATAATTAAACATGTACTTCAAAATGTGGCTACAAGGATATTCAATAAACCACTGCTTACAGTAAAAACTACAGACATTCAAAATGCCTAGCAGAGAGGACAGAATAAGTCAGCAGTGGCACACCTTCCTCATGGCAGGCAGTGGGCCTCCCCTAGGTATCACTCCCCCAGACTCTGCCTTAGGCTTCTTCCTTACCAAGAGTTTTCTTTCCACAGAAGCCAAGAGTGTCAAGTTCAGCTTTCTCAGTGACTTGATCAGGGTCACCAGAAACTTTGTGGAAATTTTCTGGGGGCTCTTAAGAGGAAAAAACCTTCCTCACTAACAAAACTGAGATGTGAGAGGCAAAACGGCCTTTTCTGCCTTTCAAATGCTTGAGGGAGACCAGGCTAAAGCAAAACAAATAAGCTAAGATGGAGGCAAAAAAAAAAAAAAGGCCCTAATGGCAACTTTAAATTGTTTGTTATGTGACACAATAAATGTCCTTGGATACTATGTCAATTACAGTCGAACCGTATTACCTCTGGTCAATNTACCTATCCTTAAAACAAATAAGCTAAGATGGAGGCAAAAAAAAAAAAAAGGCCCTAATGGCAACTTTAAATTGTTTGTTATGTGACACAATAAATGTCCTTGGATACTATGTCAATTACAGTCGAACCGTATTACCTCTGGTCAATTGCATCTTGATAGTAGCTGGAAAACAGAATACTTAAGCAGCACTAAAAGTTATGCTACACCAGTATATTTATGGACCTCAGATGTAGAGTCAAGAGAAAAATTAAATATAGTATTTTCTATTAAAAAAAAAGTATATTAATAGGGAATCATTTGCCAAGAAAAAGATCTGGGAAGATACTCCATGTTTTAAGGATAGGTACCTCTAAAATAGTTCTCTCTGAAAAATAGGAATTTGAACATTCTCTATTTTGTGTATTCCGTTTTATCATTTTAGGACTCTTTCTTTCTTTCTTTTTTTTTTTTTTTAAAGCAAATCCAATGTGATTTTGGGGAGGAAGAAGAGGTAAACATGTATTCTAGTCACTTATCTTGATCTGAGTCTGCCTTTTTAATAGGAAAAGTTGTTTCTTCCTTTTTAAAAATGTTTTGTGAAATAAAATTTGATACTCTCAGGCATTTATTTTTTAGTGAATACAGAAGACTACAGTTTTCACTTCGCTTTGTTACTCAGAAAATCATATCATGACTTTGTACCATTTCTTATTGAAATCTCTTCTGTAAAGCAAAAACAGTCCCAAAATGAAGGATCTTCAGGGGTCATAGGAACTGCAGATGATATTAAATCATTAAAGCTGAGAATAGTAAACTGCCTCTGGGTTGCTTTAGAATCATCTTGAGATGTAACCTAAAAGGGGGAAAAAAAAACCCTTAGATTACCTCAAAATTATAATGTGTATTAATCTTATGGTCAATTTTATAATTAGGAAAATAAATCAATAATCACATTTCAGTAATATTAAATTACACTTCAATAACATTAAATAACATAGTAGGATTTTAGACACTTGTTTCTATTTCTTATATTAGTGCTGTCAATGTAAATAATAATATGAAATATTCTGATTCTTAAACTTTTTGTAGATAACAATTACCTGTGGTATTTGTTTAAAATGTAGATTTATTGAGCCATATGTCCAACAATTCTGATTCAATAGAAAAGGATCCCCAAATAGATAACTTTAACAAACATGTGGGTTATTCTGACAGGGAGAGAAATACTTCTGAGAAATACTCTAGAGGGTGCATCTAATAAAATTCCCGTAACTACTTAAGAGATGCAGCACTTCATTAGTAAGTGATTCATTCAACACTAAATCGAAATTATATCTTATACTCTGTGATATATTCATAAACTTAGCCCAGTGTGGATTGTCTTTAATATTCTATACATTCTAGTAAAGACAGTACTTGGGTCTTCTGCAGTGCTTTTACAGGGTCAATATGTTTCATATGATTTAATTTTCATTATTATGTTGATACGGTTATGTTACCTCAATTCTATAGATGGAGAAACTGAGGCTCAGTAAGATCAATGTATACAAGCGTACAACATAGCTTAAATGGTAGACCTGGACCTGGAACCCCTGCCCTTTTCTCACTATGATACTGCTGCCCAAAGAAATATAGTACTGCTATGTGCAAATGTTACAAAAAATATAAAGCTCTATGGAATCATAAGGTATTTGCAGAAAGGGCAATGCTGAGACTTCAGCATACAAGGAAAGCTAACCTGTTTCAGAACATCTTCAGATAAAAGGAGTCAATTTTAACATGTTGTCCCTTTTAAAATAATTTGAAGAATTTTACTTTTTTAATCTATCAAAGGCATGATCTGTATTGAGCTTTCATCCCAGAAGTAATGATACACTTATCACACTACATTCCCTTATGCAGATTCCTTAAAATAATCATATGCATTTAATTTCAATTATTGTAACATTATCAGTATCAGTATTCCTTAAATAAATACTTCTATAGAATCACAACTGTATGTAGATTAGAGTCAAGACCCTAAGGTTTCTCTTAAAAAATTTCCCAACTTATCAATTAATAGGAAAATAAAGTAAAAACAGACTTTAATTGGAAGAACTGATGTTATGCTGGAATATAACATAAGGTCGCTCACGTCTGATACTTTGGGAATAAATTAGGAGAGAACTATAAAAAGGGGAAGAGATCAATTTGACAGATAATCTCATTGTTCACTACCCCTCAACTTAGTACCATTATATTCATCAGTTCAGTTCAGTTGCTCAGTCGTGTCTGACTCTTTGCGACCCCATGGACTGCAGTACACCATGCCTNCTATAAAAAGGGGAAGAGATCAATTTGACAGATAATCTCATTGTTCACTACCCCTCAACTTAGTACCATTATATTCATCAGTTCAGTTCAGTTGCTCAGTCGTGTCTGACTCTTTGCGACCCCATGGACTGCAGTACACCATGCCTCCCTGTCCATCACCAACTCCCAGAGTTTACTCAAACTCATGTCCACTGAGTTGGTGACGCCACCCAACCATCTCATCCTCTGTCGCCCCCTTCTCTTCCCGCTTTCAATCTCCCCCAGCATTAGGGTCTTTTCCAATGAGTCAGTTCTTTGCATCAGATGGCCCAAGTATTGGAGTTTGAACTTCAGCCATCAGTCCTTCCAAAGAATATTCAGGACTGATTTCCTTTAGGATGGAATGCTTGGATCTCCTTGCAGTTCAGGGGACTCTCCAAAGTCTTCTCCAACACCACAGTTCAAAAACATCAATTATTTGGCACTCAGCTTTCTTCATGGTCCAACTATCACATCTATACATGACTACTGGAAAAACCACAGCTTTGACAACACGGACCTTTGTTGGCAAACTAATGTCTCTGCTTCTTAATATGCTTTCTAGGTTGGTCATAACTTTTCTTATATTCAAGAAAACCCCACTTCACCAGGAAACAAACCATTGTTAAGATGATCAAGATAGTAATTACTTGAATTTCAATTGAAAATATGAATACTGGAACAGTACTACAAAATTTTTTTCTTTGTAATATTTTAGTGTATTTGAATGTGAAGTAGCTGGTAACATATTTTAAAAACATCTCTGTGAAATCCCAAACGATCTTAAGGATTAGATAATGAACACTTCTCGGGGAAGGTAATGGCACCCTACCCCAGTACTCTTGCCTGGAAAATCCAATGGACGGAGTAGCCTGGTGGGCTGCAGTCCATGGGGTCGCTAACAGTCGGACAGACTGAGCGACTTCACTTTCACTTTTCTCTTTCATGCACTGGAGAAGGAAATGGCAACCCAATCCATTATTCTTGCCTGGAGAATCCCAGGGATGGGGGAGCCTAGTGGGCTGCCATCTATGGAGTCACACAGAGTCAGACACGACTGAAGTGACTTAGCAGCAGCAGCAACGAACACTTCTAGAGTCTATCATTAAAAAAAACAAAAAGCTAAAACCTCTACCTGATATAAAACAAACGATTATTTCCATCAATAACAAATTCAACTTTAATACATGCTTTTTAGAAAAACAAAAAAAGCAAACAGAGAAGTCTTACATTCTGATGTCTAGATCCATTGGGTTTCCTAAGAGCTACTGCAACAAAATGGTGCTCATCTATTTTGCTTTCCTGAAAAATAAAACATAAGTAAACAGAATCGGAGAAGGCAATGGCAACCCATTCTAGTTCTCTTCCCTGGAAAATCCCATGGACAGAGGATCCTGGTAGGCTCCAGTCCATGGGGTAGCTAAGTCAGACACGACTGAGAGACTCCACTTTCATTTTTCACTTTCATGCACTAGAGGAGGAAATGTCAACCCATGCCAGTGTTCTTGCCTGGAGAATCCCAGGGACAGGGGAGCCTGGTGGGCTTCCGTCTATGGGGTCACACANGGTAGGCTCCAGTCCATGGGGTAGCTAAGTCAGACACGACTGAGAGACTCCACTTTCATTTTTCACTTTCATGCACTAGAGGAGGAAATGTCAACCCATGCCAGTGTTCTTGCCTGGAGAATCCCAGGGACAGGGGAGCCTGGTGGGCTTCCGTCTATGGGGTCACACAGAGTCGGACATGACTGAAGCAACTTAGCAGCAGCAGCAGAGAATACTAAACACAGAAACTTAGATACAGTTCTATTTTCATCTAAAAAAATCTCACAACCCACCACCATACACACACACACTCACTTCTCCTGAATAGTTTAAGGTAAAATCACACACATTTTTGCCTTTTACACTGAAATATTGCAATGTATTTTCTAATAGGGACACTTGCACATACCCACAGTAGTTAATAACTTCAATAAATTTAACATTGAAATAACACTTAAATCTACTCTCTGTATTTCAGATTCTGTGAATAATACAATAATGTCCTTTACATCATTTCCCCACCTTCAGTATAGGAACCAGTTTGTGGTCAAGTATTGCATTCAGTTGCCATGTCTTGCTAAATGTTTCGTCTTTTATGACAATAATATTTTAAGATGCAAGCTCCACCCCCCACTTTTTAATTAATAAACACTGCTTATTTTTTGTCTGATGGCTCTTAATGATTATTTAGATTACAGATTCTTAATAGGAATATGATATAGATAAAGCATCATACCTAGAGGCATGTCTAGAGAGCCATCTGCTCTCATTGGTGATGTTAGTTTTGTACATGCTTAAAGTGATTAAAAAAAAAAACAAAACCAGTCTGCAACATTGGTTTATAAGCATTTAGTTAACTACATATTACAGCTTAAGGAAAATCACGTGGAAACTCATAGGTACAACTTAAAATATGCAATTTCCTATTTTCCCCTGTGTGTGAGACAAATGGAGAGAGGGCTTTAAAATAGACACTGAGGCAGTTACTAGAGAAAACAACTATTAAAAACTAAACAAAATTTCACTGAGAAGCCACTTTACTAAGGCAGCACTCCATAAGAAATCAGTTGAAATAGGAAACTACAATCAGAAATAATGTTAGAGACTTTTCATCCTTTATCCTCCTCTGTCTATCTTCGTACCTTAAGATATCCAAATTTGTAAAAAACAAATAAAAGAAATAAATTTAGGAAAATGTTTCAAGAGAAAAAAATAAGTATGAGAAAGATTTAATAGGCTAAAGTTTGTTATTAACATTATAAACAGAACTATTCTTTTTGAACATGGTCCTCCCATTCTTTACACTGAATATATTGATAATACAAACACTGTAACACAGAGGTGTTTTGGCTATAGTTACTTTTGGAAAACTACTTAGATCAGCAGTTTTGTGGTATCTGTATCTAAGGAGGAATATCAGTGTTCACCATGGGCAGCAGACCATTTTCATTCAGTCTTCTAAAATGTCTTCTAAAATGTCTTTCATTCATGTCTTCTAAAATGCAAAGGTACTCTGCTCAATTTGTCTATTTACTTCATAATGAGCCAAAATTTAATGAGATTGACTTCAAAATAAAGATTCACCATATCTACTAACCCTTCATCAACATCACATAAATATGAAATTTAACACTGCAAAACTAAAGAAGTTATTTGACAATGATTCCACTTATCAAACATTAGTATTTGATGTCTTACCAGAATAAAAGTTCTATGCAATTAACTTTACCCTAAATCCCTTCTGCCTAGTATGTCTATAATATTAGTTGAAAAAGGAAATGAAACTAGCAAGGTAGCTAGCTAAAGTTAAGGCAATACATTCAATACTACTGAACTTAAGACTTAATTTTAAGACTTTCTAAATTAAAAAATTTTTTCTAAGCTTAGGTTTTTATCCATAAAATTATGAATAGCAAAAATTTCCTTAAAATCACCAACAAACCCAAAGAAACAATATTTTATTTTTTCAAGAGGTAGTTTAGCATTAGACTACAAAGGTTAATCTGCTTCAGTTAAATTGTATGTTAGTCATTTTCTTAGTATAATTTTAGTTTGTTTATAAGATAAAATACAAAGTTTAACTTAAAACACTCAAGTTTTACAATGCTTTCCCAATGGTAAAGTGCTGAATAAAATCTGTCATAAATGTTATTCTTTCTACTGTTTAAAACCCCTCCTTTCAAAAGTAAATCACATAATTAATCTAATCTCATCATTTTAAATCATGATGGTAAACTTAACTTTCCAAATAGAAACTGGTTATGAAAATTGAAAGCCTATGAAAACACAAGATTTCTCTTGGCATAAGAATTCATACTTGAGTATTATTTTTCCAGGTGTGAGATACATGCGTGCCTACTAAGTTGCCTGGGTCGTATATGACCCTGTGCTACCCTATGGACTGCAGCCTGCCAGGCTCCTGTGTCCATAGGATTCTCCAGGCAAGAATACTGCAGTGGGTTGCCATGACCTCCTCCAGGGGATCCTTCTGACCGAGGGATCAAATCCATGTCTCTTTAGTCTACCTGCATTGGCAGGCGGGTTCCTGACCACTAGCACACCCTGGGAAACTCCATGAGATACATCTCTCTTCCCGACTCTGGGTGCTCCCTCATTTACTATGCCTCACCAGGCAAAGTAATGATAACACTTTTGTAATGCAGCTTTTAGAACCCTGGGTCATATCAAGTATCCAGTGTGGGTGAATTCAGTGGATGAAAAGAGGGCAGATGGGGAGGAAAGGCCAGTGAAGACCACTTACACCGCAAGCGTCCACTGTGATCACAGCCATCCCTCCACTGCATGCCTAAAGGCTGGTACTTTATCTCGTGTGGGTACTCAGAGATGCCCCAACAGGAATTCCCATCTGTGTTCCTTGACTCTAGGCATGCCTCCCCTGACTCCGGGCTCATCATTCTCCCCTCAAACCCTGGCTTCTGGCTGTCCATACCACCAGACTTATTCTGTTAAGGTCACTTTCTCTTCCCAGGCCTGTTTACAGTATAATACATAGTCCACACTTAAATAATGTATCCAACATATTATTTGTGTATTTTCCTAACTGGTACACTGAACAGACAAAACGCTCAAGTACATTCAATTCAATAAATAACTTTTCTTCCATAGATGTTTCCAAATGTGCCCTCCTAGATCATTCCCAGTTCCTGGACAAGCTCTGAGGCAAACCTGATAGCTCCTCAGTCACTTTGAGCTTAAAAAAAAAAATCCCATTTCAATTTTTAAGATACATTCTTCTTGGCCTCACCTTCCTCTTCCTCTGGTTTCCTTCAGGCAGGTGGCAAAGAGAAAAGTGATGGAGAACAGGCAAATGATCAACAATGTTGCAATCCACTTTTTAGAACCCTGGGTCACATCAAGTATCCAAAGGCTAGCTTAGTGGGCATGTGAGGGATTTTCAGAGAAACACTACCTGTTCCTCTGCCCTATACCACTGCATGGGCCTAGCAGTGCATTTAAGAGCTGATTTCTTATATTTCCTACCCTCAGCAATTAATACACAGTAGAAAGCCCACTGCCTCTTTCTTTTGGAAATCCTCTTAGGTATCTTTTCATACTTCAGGCCCTTTTTCTATAGTATCTCACAGGCTCACAGGAACTCAGACATCTTCGTCACCTAAAAAGTTGAAGCACAGCTGGCCCAATCACTGATTCTTTCCTCCTTACCCTGCTACTAGGTCAATTCCATCTGGCACCATTCAGAATAAAGGAGTCTCCATGAATGAAATGGCTGACATCTGCCCCTTTCATAATGAGAAAAAAAATTTAATTGTATTAAAAAATAGTATGCTAAATATAATTTACTCTTTAACTGATAGAATCCCTATCTTACTTGGTATGATAGAAATTTTGCTAACTTTCTGCCTTTGGATCACCTAAACCTACTTTCTGTCATTAAAAATATTTATATATATTTATTTGACTGCACGGGATCTTCATTGCAGCAAATGAGATCTTCCTTGTGTTGTGCAGGTTCTTATGTTGAGGTGCCAACTCCAGAGCTCAAGGGGTCTCAGTGGTTGCGGCACTCAGGCTTAGATGCTCCACAGCTCGTGGGATCTTAGATCTCTGGCCAGATATCAAACCTGTGTCCCCTGCACTGCAAGGTGAATTCTCAACCACTGGACCACCAGGGAAACCTCCACTTTCTTTAATTTACATTTTGGTTATTCTTCCTCAGTCTCCTCTCCACCCCACCTTTAAGCAGCGTTCTCAGGACTGTACTAGGTCTTTCTAACTTCTAATTTATGTACTCTCACTGCTGCGACTGTAAATCCCATGGTTTCAGCTACCACTCACATGTTAATGATTACCTTTTTTCCTTTACCCCAGTCTTTCACTCTATTCGCCTGTTCAATGCCTTCACTTAGATGTTTCTATGGTATCTCACACTTAAATCCCACTTGTTTTCTAATATTCAGTATCTCAACAGACAGTCCTATAAATCACAGAATTGATAACTTCTTTGACACCTCACTTCCTTAACCTCCAGACACCATCATACAGAGAATGCGGTCTTAAAATATGATTCTGATCTTACATCTCTCTATTTACAACTTGTTAAATTCCCTTGAGAAAATGAATGAACATCTCCTATTTTACCTACTCATCATGAATTATTATTTTTTTTAAATGCAATTAATTATTTTATTTTTGGCTGTGTCAGGTCATGGCAAGTGGGACCTTGTGTTGTGGCAAGCAGGCTCTAGAGCACATGGGTTCAGTAGCTGTGGCTCAAAGTCTCAGCTGCCCTGCGGTATGTGGGCTCTTAGGTCCCCGAATGGGGATTCAATGTGTATCCCCTGCATTGGAAAGCGGATTCTCAACCACTGGGCCACCAAGGAAGTCCCTCATCATGAATTCTTTATTTTGGATACTGACGTTCTCTGCACAATTCAAGTGATGACTGCAAGAACCACCACATTATAGTACATGTCAGACCATTTGGTTGGGCTATGGACACTTGATACCAATTGTAACACACTTCCTTGGCTATGTCTGGTCAAGAGAAAGGCAACTAACATCCAACCTAAACCATGGAATCTCTTTTCCGGAGCTTTTATGCATTGAATCAATGAGTTCACCAATCTCTGAGGGTTTTTAAACTGTAAACTGTTACATGTAAGAGTGGTAGACAGTCATGCTTCCTGCCACATAAGGAACCTTAACTAGATAAGGTTAAGAAAGCTGGTGTATAGAATGAGAAATGTGGGTGGGAGAAAACTGAAGCCAGGAAGGCAAAAGAGAAAAGATAGAGAGTTCTGAGTTTTCCAGTCTCTAATTCTAGCCAATTCTGGAATTTGGTTTTAGGAATCACTTTAATAATCTATCATAATGTCTTTTTGGCTAAAATGAGTTTGTTAAGATTTCTCTCATTAGCAGCCAAGAACTGCTAGTGACAGAAACCAAGTAAGTAAGAGACCAAAATATTAACCGACTCATAATGCCCTACATGATCTTATCAGCCTGAATCAGCATCTCTCTCCAGCCCTCTCACCTCAGCACAGTGACAGAATGGCAGCCTTTAGTGGTTCTATTACAGGGGTTCCTTGCCACTTCTTTTTTACTTTATGTACTATGACTTATCTTTCATGCATCAGCTTAAACGTTACATGTGCTCCCAGTATCTCACACTTCAACTTCAGAGCACCCAGACTGGATTCCGAATGTGTCAAGTTTCAATGACTAGCCTCCCCAAGCTGAGCTTATAGCAATTCTGATAAATTTCTTACCTCAAATGCCCATTCTTTTTCTTCTTCTCCATCCAAAAATAAACGTGTTTCTTTATAAACTTGGCCTATATCCAAGTTTAATGGGGATATATCGAATTCAAGCCGCTGCAATTCAAATCCTAATCCAACACCTATTGCTTTTATGAAGCTTTCTTTCAGTGCCTAAGATACAGACAGACATTTTCTCTTAGAGCTTTAGTAGATAAAATTGTTCATAAAATCTTCAACCCTCAAAAAACATGGATTTTTAATTCTCTACTACATTACAACTATAAGCTACTTATTTTCACCTTTATAATAGCATAGAGGCTAGCCATCTGTGAAAGTTGAAGACAAACCATTTGGGCTCCCCGTGCCTCCATTACCCCATGTGTAACATGCAATAGTAATAGCACCTTCTTCATGGGGTTATGACAACTACCTTATGAAAGGCTTACAGTAATATCTTCTCGCACATAATAAATATTATGTGTTTTTTAATTAAGTTCTATTATGTATGAGATTCTTTAAGACAGAAACCATTAAACTTTACTAATAATGATGAATAAAATGTCTTATTTTAGTTTTAAGAGTAAGGATATTCTAACTGAATATTAAACATATGTTAAATTTTCTTAAATGTCATTATAATAACGTATACATAAAAATCATGAAGTTCCCAAGTAGTGACTTATGTACTTCAAACACTGTACAAAACACACGGTTATCAATGGACTTTTGTTCCTGCTTTTAACAACACAGGGCTTAATCTCAAAACTAGAAAGAAATTATACCCAATTCCTATAAAACATATCCAGCTGAGTCCATTCATCCTTAAAGCTTCTGATTGTTTCCCATTCTTTGTTGGTGAACTTTCTTTTCATAATATGAAAAAATTCTGGAATTGAACCACGACCTGTCAATTAAGGAAAGAGAGAATTACCAAACTGTTAAAGATAGCACACAAAAGAAACAATAGTCCAATATTACTTTCGAATACAGTCACAATATTGGTAAACAAAGTATCAGCAAATCAAAGTGAGTTGAGAATTAACAGGATAACAGCAAGACAAGCGTAGGTTTAGTCCAGAAATAGAAGGGTGACTTAAGAGAGTGGTAAGACTCTCTGAGCTACTAAAGTTAAGGAGAAAAATACGGTTATATAAACAGATGCCCACCAAAAATCTGATAAATTTTTATAGATCTTAAAATAACTAGGGGAAGTTTCCTATATACGACAGAATATCAGAAATCCAAAATAAGTACTCTTTAGAATTTTACTTTGCTATTTAACAGGAAAATCAGGAACAATTTCTTTCTTTTTTTTTTTTGTTTTTTTTTTATTATTTTTATTTTTTTTGTATTTATTTATTTTTTGGGGGGAATTGGTAGAAAGCTAAGAAGTGTTCTTTTAAGTGAATAACATGACTGGAAAGTTAATATACACTTATTTCCTTCACAATAACTGTTTTTAAACAGTATTCTAATATGATTTTTCCAAATAAAAATAGATTTTGACTTCTGTTCTATTAGCTCATTAAAAACAAATACTGTTTCACATAAAATATTACACAGCATCCAAAACATCAATAGAACTCAAAGAATCTGATTCCCACAATTAAGAGCTAAATTTGTAATTTATATATTACAAATTATAATATATAGTATGCTTTTCATATTATATTTTTCAAAATATTATGTGTTTATCGTTACTACTAAACAGGAACCTTCTATCATCATCCATTTACTTATTCTACAATTATGCAGAATGTGTACAAGTATTATACCGTTATCAACTGAACTAATGATTAAAAACAAATTGGTCATGATTCTTACTCTCACACAATTACAGCCTAAGTGGTCTATCAGAAAAATGTGGCCACAAGGTGCATGCGTGCTAAGTCACTTTAGTCGTGTCCGACTCTTTGTGATCCGTGGACTGTAGCTCGCCAGGCTCTTCTGTCCATGGGATTCTCCAGGCAAGAATACTGGAGTGGGTTGGCATGCCCTCCTCTAGGACATTTTTCTACCCCAGGGATCAAAACCCAGGTCTCCTGCATTGCAGGCAGATTTGTTACTGTCTGAGCCACCAGGGAAACCCAGCAATGAGGTACATAAATCATAAATGTTTACTATATGAATAAATGTATGTTAACTATTACCTGCTAAATTAAATGCTCTATTGCCCTATATCCTTATTTCATGATTACATTACTTCCAGCAAGCCTCTTGAAATACTCCTTCTGCAGGTTCTGTTAACATAGTTTGTCTACTCCTGAACTTCCATTTCTAAAACACTTAACTTCAAAATTTGACATTCCCAACTGGCTGGAACTATAGCATGTCTGGAAAGAAAAAAGATGTCAAATCCCCCTACTTCATGCTTTCCTGGCATTTAATCACTAACTAACCCCATGAATATTCAATAATTAGAATGCATACTATATCTTCCACTCCAAAAGTACCTTTTCCATGGTTATCTCAAGGTTAGAAAATATTAAAAACCAGCTCTTCCACAGAATTGCCCATAATTCCCTCACCATCCCAACTTCAAAATAATAAAAATAGCCTCCTCTCGTTTACATAGGTAATATTCCTAATGACCCTCCGATGATATGTAGTCCTTTAGTTCAAGGTAAAGATCCTCATTATTTTCAAGTTCATCAGACTCATTTGATTTACTATCTGAGTAGTCCTCTACTGTTTTCAAGAATGCAAACTTTACAATCCATTTTTATGAATCAACTAATATTTATTGTTTGTACTCATACTAATGTTATAAGGCTATCATTTCTGGGACTTTCCTGATGGTCCAGTGGACCAGTGGTTAGGACTTCACCTTCCAATGCAAGGGGTGCAGGTTCCATTCCTAGTCAGGGAGCTAAGATTTCACACGCCTCCCGGCCAGCCTCGCAGCCAGAAAGTCAAAACAGAAGCAGTATTCTAACAAATTCCATAAAGACCATAAAATTTTTAAGTCCTGGGGGGATTCTAAGCCTTTTGGGCCTATGAACACTCTTTGAAAGGCTGGTGTTTATTCCTTAAGCCCCTTAATAAGACTGTCTTGTTAAAATGCAAGCATCACTAGTATATCGTGGCTTGACAGGTAAATCACTAACGAAAGTGCTTTTTCAAAAGTGACAGGAGATTTTAAACACTAGGAGCACTAAACACATACAAATCATAAACTGTTTTCTTTTGAATAGATTCTGTTACAAACAGGATAAATAATAATGGAATGAACAGCTACCTTGAATTTGGAAGACACCAAATTTTACATTTAATATATTCTTATAATCTTATTCATAAAATCTTCAACCCTCAAAAAACATATGGATTTTAAATTTATATATTTTTATTATATTTTAATATAATAAAAATATATAAATCTTAAATTACCATATAAAATATAAAAATATTTTATATATTTGGAAGACACCAAATTTTATATTTTGAGTGGAAGAGAAAGTCACTCAGTGGTGTCAGACTCCTTGCGACTCCATGGACTATACAGTTCATGAAATTCTCTAGGCCATAATACTGGGATGGGTAGCTGTTCCCTTCTCCAGGGGATCTTCCCAACCCAGGGATTGAACCCATGTCTCCTGCACTGCAGACGGATTCTTTACCAGCTGAGACACAAGGGAAGCCCATTTTGAATGGAACTGCAGCTTTAACAGAATACTATCCAAAAAAACCTAAGATTTTAACAGATATTCCTGTTCTCATCTATAGGGTCATTATGTTTGTTGGTTTCCTTAAGCTCTAATTTCATAACCTTCAAGAAGTCCTCTGATTTTTACCTAAATATGATGAGGCAATCAAGGAAAAAAATTAGTCATGCTAGTAAAAACACTCATTTAACATAAAAAAGCAATCTAGCACAATCACTGAAAAAAGTAATAACTGATCATGCACATTAAAAAAAATAATCTGCTATGACTATTATCACTAATCTAGAGCCAGACATCTTGGAATGTGAAGTCAAGTGGGCCTTAGAAAGCATCACTAAGAACAAAGCTAGTGGAGGTGATGGAATTCCCGTTGAGCTGTTTCAAATCCTGGAAGATGATGCTGTGAAAGTGGTGCACTCAATATGCCAGCAAATTTGGAAAACTCAGCAGTGGCCACAGGACTGGAAAAGGTCAGTTTTCATTCCAATCCCAAAGAAAGGCAATGCCAAAGAATACTCAAACTACCGCACAATTGCACTCATCTCACACGCTAGTAAAGTAATGCTCAAAATTCTCCAAGCCAGGCTTCAGCAATATGTGAACCGTGAACTCCCTGATGTTCAAGCTGGTTTTAGAACAGGCAGAGGAACCAGAGATCAAATTGCCAACATCCAATCATGGAAAAAGCAAGAGAGTTCCAGAAAAACATCTATTTCTGCTTTCTTGACTATGCCAAAGCCTTTGACTGTGTGGATCACAAAAAACTGTGGAAAATTCTGAAAGAGATGGGAATACCAGACCACCTAACCTGCCTCTTGAGAAATCTGTATGCAGGTCAGGAAGCAACAGTTAGAACTGCACATGGAACAACAGACTGGTTCCAAATAGGAAAAGGAGTACGTCAAGGCTGTATACTGTCTCCCTGCTTATTTAACTTATATGCAGAGTACATCATGAGAAAGATGTGTATAAGAGACAGCCTATCAACCTGGGGAGTTCATCTTTCATTGTCATACTTTTTGCCTTTTCATACTGTTCATGGGGTTCTCAAGGCAAGAATACTGAAGTGGCTTGCCATTCCCTTCTCCAGTGGACCAC
>SJYX01019403.1:520602-544688 GCA_006410675.1 Oreotragus oreotragus | reverse complement strand
ACTGTGAAGAAAGCTGAGTGCCGAAGAATCGATGCTTTTGAACTGTGGTGTTGGAGAAGACTCTTGAGAGCCCCTTGGACTGCAAGGAGATCCAACCAGTCCATTCTGAAGGAGATCAACCCTGGAATTTCTTTGGAAGGAATGATGCTAAAGCTGAAACTCCAGTACTTTGGCCACCTCATGCGAAGCGTTGACTCATTGGAAAAGACTCTGATGCTGGGAGGGATTGGGGGCAGGAGGAGAAGGGGATGACAGAGGATGAGATGGCTGGATGGCATCACAGACTGGATGGACGTGAGTCTGAGTGAACTCCGGGAGATGGTGATGGACAGGGAGGCCTGGCGTGCTGCGATTCATGGGGTCGCAAAGAGTCGGACATGACTGAGCGACTGAACTGAACTGACTGAACTGAGTTCTGACAGGTTCCCCAGTCTAAACTGAGTATCTGTGACATAAAGAAGCCTCTACCTTTTCTTTTCTTCTTTAATTGGAGGCTAATTACAACATTGTAGTGGGTTTTGCCATACATTGACATGAGTCAGCCGTGGTGTACATGAATCAGCCGTGGTGGACATGTGTTCCCCATCCTGAATCCCCTTCCCATCTCCCTCCCCATCCCATCCCTCAGGGTTGTCCCAGTGCACCAGCTTTGAGTGCCCTGTTCCATGCACTGAACGTGGACTGGTGATCTATTTCACATATGGTAATATACATGTTTCAATGCTATTCTCTCAAATCATCCCTCCCTCGTCTTCTCCCAAAGAGTCCAACAGTCTGTTCTTTAGATCTACGTCTCTTTCGCTGTCTCGCATGTAAGGTCATTGTTACCATCTTTCTAAATTCCATATATATGCATTAACATACAGTACTCTTGCCTGGAAAATCCCGTATTTGGAGGAGCCTGGTAGACTACAGTCCATATCTTCTCCCAAAGAGTCCAACAGTCTGTTCTTTAGATCTACGTCTCTTTCGCTGTCTCGCATGTAAGGTCATTGTTACCATCTTTCTAAATTCCATATATATGCATTAACATACAGTACTCTTGCCTGGAAAATCCCGTATTTGGAGGAGCCTGGTAGACTACAGTCCATAAGGTCACAAAGAGTCGGACATGACTGAATGATTTCACTTTCACACTGTATTGGTGGTTTTCTTTCTGGCTTACTTCACTCTGTATAATAGGCTCCAGTTTCATCCACCTCATTAGAACTGATTCAAATGCATTCTTTTTAATAGCTGAGTAATTTTCCATTGTGTATATGTACCACAGCTTTCTTATCCATTCATCTGATGATGGACAGCTAGGTTGAAGAAGCCTCTACCTTTAAGGAGAGCTTTGTTCATATCATGTTTTATAAAACATTTAATTAATGGGCACATTTTAACCTCAAACAAGATCAAGAGAAAAAAATCAGTTTTCACTTCTAAGAGATAAACAAAGGAATCATATTTCTTTCTCATGGTGAATTTAAGATGGATATAATGCACTTCCTTGATATAATAAAGCCATACATTACGGCCCTCTAGTTTTATCCTCTGGTATCTAGACACTTCAATGCCATCAGTATAACATACAACTAACATTTTTCTAATCATATTAAAAGTGTCATACTATTGTTGACATTCTAGAAAAGATTTCTAAAGAAAAAAGAAGAAAAATCACCTATACTTGTACTTCTCTGAGATCTTCATCCTAATATTTAGATCTTATTGTTTATTTTTCCAGAATTTTTACAAACAGGAAAACTGGTAATTCCATTCAAATTACATTTTTAAGGTTTGTTTAATTTGATTTGCTGTATCACTCTGTGAAAGTTCAATGTCATGATTATTCTTTTATGATTTTTTAATAACGGTTCTTCTGCAGTGTTTCATTCATTATTATTATTTCATGTTTATGAGGTAGTTATCAATCAAATCAATAGTGTATTTACAATACATATATACTGATGATACATTGACAGCAGCAGATGGAAAATTAGGAGGCCAGAATCCTTATTCCAACTCCTTGACTATTTGGCTATGTGACTGGGCTCAGTCATTTCTCCTACCAGCACCATCACATCATGCTGAATCTTACTTCCTTCATTTATAAATTAAACTGGTCAAATTAAGTTGTTTAAGTTAGTTTTAGTTCTGTTAGTTTAAAATTCACTGGGCCAAGTAACAGAGAGATGGAGCTGGTAAGAATGACTCTGGGCAAGCCCATGATCACAACAGGGGAAAATGGAGAAATCACACTTATCACTAAGGTTCATCCTGTGAAGAATTAGAGAAGGGAAAAAAAGTTCTCTGTTCAATATTGTTCTGGCCAAAAGTATCGATAAGTAAATAAGCAAGCATACACTGTAAAGTGCTAAATGAACAATAAAACATAATCAGATGTAATTATATGTGAAAAATATGTAAATACCATAAAGCAGGACACAGGGAAAGAAAATAATTTAATTTGATGATGATTTAATTGTCAACCTACAACACCTGAGGGAACAAACGATCTGATTTAAGTTTAGGAAAGTGTATGGATACTTGATAAATATTTTAAATTAATAGCTCTAATGTAAAGTTTAATAGAATTGTTAAAGTATTCAATTCATAGAGTAATAAACTAGAAACTTATGAAAAATCATAATGAGAAAAAATAGAGCATGCAGAAAAAAGGTAGTGAAGAAAGTATGATTAAAGCAATGAAGGAGGGCTTCTTCGGTGGTAGAGAATCTGCCTGCCAGTGCAGGAGACACAGGTTCACCATCTGCTCAGGAAGATTCTACACGCCGTGTAGCAACTAAGCCTGTGTGCGCAACTATCGAGCTTGTGCCTTAGAGCCGGGGAGCTGCAGCTATTGAGCCCACATACCGGAACCGCTGAAGCCCACATGGCCTAGGGCCCGTGCTCCACAATGGAAGAAGCCACCACAATGAGAAGCCCGTCCCCTGCAATGAAGAGGACCCCTGCTCACTGAAACTAGAGAAAAACCCACATGCGGGAACAAAGACCCAACACAGCCCAAAACAAGTTAGTAAATAAAATTAGCTTTAAAACAAACAAACTGAATACAAACGTGGATCAATAGTCAGTAGCTTTGAAATTTCTGAGGACTTCAGAGCAGATGCCAAGATAAATTCCAGACATATTAAAATGAAACACAGTATTTCTAATCTAGAAAAATATAGGTATTTATCAAATATATAAGAGGAAATGACTTTCTAAACAAATTCAATTTATATAATCACAAAAGAAAATATCTAGACTAAACAAGCATAAAACAAACTTGTAGATTATGTACATCAAAATTAAAAGGCTGAAAAGTCTACTTCTAGTCAAAATGAAGTAACAGGGACCAGATTTCCCCTTTCACTCTAAACAATTGGAAAATTGGAACCAGCATATGAAACAACAGCTTTAAGACATTGAACAACAGGCAATGGAGGACTATGATCTCTGAGATAATGAACAAGGTGAACCCTACAATCATAAGCTTTCTGCCTGCAAGCAATTTCTAAGCTACAGTACAGGGACGAGGAATAAAATCTCACAGAGTGTGGTGATTCCATTTATTTGAGGAGATGTGCATCAGACTTCAATTTCAGTGATCAGTAACACAAAATACATTATGTTTGCTACTCAATTAAAAATTTCCAAGCCTGCAAAGAAGCATGTAATCCATAAGCAGGAGAAAAATCAATTCAAAGAAATAGACCCCAAAGTGACAGATAATGGAATATCTAACAAGGAGAATAAAATAGGTATAATAAATGCTGTCCATATGTTCAAGAAGGAAGATGAACACTTGAACATATGGAAGAAAGGAAAGATGTATTTTTTTTAAAGGAACTGGTATTAATAGTGGATTAAATACAGTAGAAAATCACTTTTGTCAATTTCAAATTCTTTACCAAATGAAGATATCTTTTTAAAATCATGATTAAATACTTAGACAAAGACTGTTGAGAGAATTCATAAGAAATAAGACTTTTTGATATTTGAAATTCAATCAGTATAGTTCACCATAAAAAGGAAAATGATAATGCAGAAAAGACAAAATTTAACACCCATTCATAATATTTTTTAAACTCTCATAAAATGAGGGATTCCCCCAACTTTTCTCAAAGAACTATTGATTTCTTTGATTTTCTCTATTTTTCTATTTTACTCATTTTTTTCTCTGCTCTTTATAATTTTCTTTCTTCTGCTCACTTGAGACTTTATTTGATTTTATTTACCTAGTCAAGTGGAAGCTGAGTGATTTAAGACCTCTTTATTTCCAAAAAAATCATTTAGTGCTATGAATTTCTAAATATGCTTCAGCACCATCCTACACACTTTGATACACAGTGCTTTCAATTTTTCATCTCCCTTTGGATTTCTTTTTTGTCCCATGAGGTATTTAGAAGTATGTTATATTGTCTTCATATATATGGGAATTTTTCAGATTTCCATTATCAGTTTCTAGTTTAATTATCCTGCAGTTAAAGAACATATTTTGTACAATTTTAATCCTCTTAAATGTATTAGCACTTATTTAGTATCCCAGAAATAAGGGATACTAACTTGATAAGTGTTCTATATGTCCCAGGGGAAAAAAAATGTGGATTTGCTACTGTTGGATGGAGCACTCTATAATTATCAGTTAGAACAAGATGATCGAGAATGTTAAGACCTGGAGTCTTATTGATTTCTGTTTACTTGTTCTATCTAGTATCAACAAAGTATACGCATCTCAAATTACAATTATAATATATATATTTAGACTGTTATGTCCTCTTGATGAAACGACTCCTTATCATTATGAAATTATTTTTGTCCTTGGTAATATTCTTTGCTCTGAAGTCTACTTTATCTGATATTAACTTAGCCACTCTAGCTTTCTTTCCATTGGTGTAGAATAGCACATCCTTTTATCTTTTTCAGTTTTAACCTCCTTATGACTTTATACTTAAAATAGATTTCTTGAAAAAACAATGCATAATTCTCATTTTTAATCTAATCTATTTCTGTCTTTTAAGTGGGATATTTAGACCATTTAAATTCGATGTGGTATTTTTAGACAGTAGATAGTTTTCTGTTTGTACCGTCTGTTCTTTGTTCTCTTTTTCCATCACTCCAGGATCACCGTCTTTCATTATCCCATGTCTAATATACTTAAAAGCCACTGTTTTATATCTCTGCCTATATTTTTTTTGTTTGCTTACTTCAGATAAGGGAGTGAATCTAGTCTCTGTCACTCTATGCTGTCCAGAAGTGGAAGTCCCTGGCATTCACTTAATATGCAAAAATTCTTACTGTAAAAATCTGGAGAAAAGGTCAATGCCTATTAACAGGTGAAAAGGTAAATTGTAGTATGGCCATATAATCAGCGATAAAAGAACAAACGTCTGATATATACTAATATATAGATGAAAGCACCATATTAACTGAAAGAAGCTAGATACACAAACTCCTTACTGTAGGATTCTATTTATACAAAAAAAGGGGAAAACAAAATGGCAAAACAGAAAAGTGGCTATCAGGTATTAAGGGTAGAGGGAATGGATTGGCTGCAATGGGACACAAGAAAACTTTGGGGATGAGGAAAATGTTTTATATCTTGATTACATGGAAGTGAAGTTCACTGTCATGTCTGACTCTTTGTGACCCTATGGACTATACAGTTCATGGAATTCTCCAGGCCAGAATACTGGAGTAGGCAGCCTTTGCCTTCTCCAGGGGATCTTCCTGACTCAGGAATCGAACCAGGGTCTCCTGCACTGCAGGAAGATTCACCCGTTGAGAGCTACCAGGGAAGCCCCTTGATTGCATGGTGGTTATATGATAATACATTTGTCAAAACTCATTAAATTGCACACTTAAAATTACTGAATATTATTTTAGGTAAATTATATTTCAATAAAGCTAATGTTTTAAAGGTCAACAAACATGGTGTCAGAGAAGGAGATTTTTCCCTAAATACAACAGCAAAAAAATTTAGTATATAAAAGGTCACATCAGTGCATAAGAAAAACACTAACATACTATAGAAAAGAGGGCTAAATAAATAAACAACTCATGGGAGAAGAAGGATATAAAACACTCAATGCTAGTGATAGAGAGAGAAACCAAACATTATCAGACCTTCTGGTGGGAATATGATGTGGCACAATCTCTTGGAAAGACATTTGTGTGTCTGGAAAAGTCTTAAGTTATTCCAACTCTTTGAACTAATACCTTCAGTTCAGTATGTACATACATACAAATCTCTTGGAAATATTCAGAGATATAAACAGACACCTGTAAAAATGAATGTTCATAGTACAATTAGTTATTAAAGCCAAAACTAACATAAAAAACTTGATATTTAACATGAGAAAAATATCATTACATTCAGTTCAGTTACTCAGTCGTGTCTGAATCTTTGCGACCCCATGAACCACAGAACGCCAGGCCTCCCTGTCCATCACCAACTCCCAGAGTCACCCAAACCCATGTCCATTGAGTCGGTGATGCCATCCAACAATCTCATCCTCTGTCGTCCCCTTCTCTCCTGCCCTCAATCTTTCCCAGCATCAGGGTCTTTTCCAATGAGTCAGCTCTTCGCATGAGGTGGCCAAAGTATTGGAATTTCAGCTTCAACTTCAATGTTCAGCTTCAGTGAACACCCAGGACTGATCTCCTTTAGGATGGACTGGTTGGATCGCCTCTCAGTCCAAGGGACTCTCAAGAGTCTTCTCCAACACCACAGTTCAAAAGCATCAGTTCTTCGGCGCTCAGCTTTCTTTACAGTCCAACTTTCACATCCATACATGACCACTGGAAAAACCATAGCCTTGACTAAATGGACCTTTGTTGACAAAGTAATGTCTCTGTTTTTTAATATGCTGTCTAGGTTGGTTATAACTTTCCTTCCAAGGAGTAAGGGTCTTTTAATTTCATGGCTGCAGTCACCATCTGCAGTGATTTTGGAGCCCCTAAAATAAAGTCTGACACTGTTTCCACTGTTTCCCCATCTATTTGCCGTGAAGTGATGGGACTGGATGCCATGATCTTAGTTTTCTGAATGTTGAGCTTTAAGCCAACTTTTTCACTCTCTTCTTTCACTTTCATCAAGAGGCTCTTTAGTTCTTCACTTTTTGCCCTAAGGGTGGTATTATCCGCATATCTGAGGTTATTGATATTTCTCCTGGCAATCATGATTCCAGCTTGTGCTTCCTCCAGCCCAGCGTTTCTAATCATGTACTCTGCATATAAGTTAAATAAGTAGTGTGACAATATACAGCCTTGACATGCTTCTTTTCCTGTTTGGAACCAGTCTGTTGTTCCATGTCCAGTTCTAACTGTTGCTTCCTGACTTGCATTAATACCTTATAATTTGTCTTTTTAATGGTACTTTTAGAGTCATCAAAAATTATATTTTCAAAGAACTGCAGTGAATTGACAATGGTCTTGGTATAACAGTAAATGAATAGTAAATAGGACACAAAGATGTTTAATTTCATTTTTATTATTTGTAATGAAATAAGCATTGTGTGTGTGTGTGTGTGTATTTGAATGTCTATAAGGAAATACACCACAAGGTTAACAGTGTTATTTTCAGGTTGTACAATTATAGGTCATTTTTTTCTTTCTTTTTATATCCTTTTCTGAGTTTTAACATTCTCTACATTGATACTGCATTTCTTATAGCAAAATAAGATAAATGTATATATAAACATTTAAGTATTGTTAATCTCAAGTTAGAGAGAGAAAATTAGTCTGAGTTTGTTTTAAGCAAATAGGTGAGAACATGTTCCCACTACCCTCAAAGGAATAAGCAGCTCTCTTTTTAAAGCATATCAATTTCTTACAAACCACTATCATTACTGAACAGATTGCAAGTTCCATGTTCTTTCAAAAAAACCTTTTTTTATCTTTCACTAACATTTGCTGATCCACAAGTATATGTTAGACATCAGGGATCTAGTATCTGCAAGCCAAAATTTCTTCCCTCAAGGGCTCTGCAATCTTCAGAGAAAGGATAGTTTATAGCCTTCCAAATGGAAAGTTGACTGGGATATTAGTAGACTACAATTACCCTGAGACTAAATATTAATAGTAAGAAAGAAAAAGAATGCATCCATTTCTTATTCACTGATTCATTCAAGAAATATTTATTGAGTACTGACTAGTTTCAAGCACTGTTCAGTTTACTAGTAGTTAACAACGTAATTCCTGTCCTGATAGTGATTAGGCAGCTAACAAATAGAGGAAATATGTGATACAATTTGCAATGAAAAAGAAACAAGCTAAATTAAATGAAAAAGTAATGAAAAAAAGGGTGGAAAGAAAAAAAAAAAGCAGAGGAAGGAATCAGGGAAGGCTTCTCTGGGGCAGTGGCATTTGAGCTGAGACTAAAGGATGGAAATGAACCAGCCAGGCAAAGACAGACTAAGGCCATCAGGCAAGCCTGAGCTTAGGCTCTCGTGTGGTACTGAAACACCAAGGCAACTATAGGAGATCATGCAGGGTTTTATATTCTCAACACTCAAGAGCAGACTGAAATCTGGGCCTCATATTTACATTTTTCTCATCTTTGAAAGGTATTCTAGCAAGCTTGAATTTCAAGGGGCATTCTTGGAAATATTACATGCACAAGATGCTATAAGGACTTGAGCCTGTTTAGACACTCCTTTTTCACTCTGTACAGAACAGGAGCAACACAGAATAACAGAACTGTTGTGAAGGAAACTGAAGGTGAAAGATGCCATGTTCACAGAAAGTATTACTGTTCTACAAAAACAAACAATCAGTTGAGACAGAGGAGAGGGTTCTTTTGTATTAGAGATATAAATTTATTAGCATTCAATAACATCCAACTACAGCTATCAAAAATAGCACTTCAGCATTGATTCAGAACTGTAGGGTGCACTATCAGCATAATTAAAATGAAAGAATCTAAGCTATTTCCCCATCTTGCTTCCTTATTATTGTCTAATTGTTCAGAATGTCTGTCTGTTATGGAGACAAAGCAATTAAGCCCAGCAAGTCGCAACAATGGGGATCATAAAGAGGGGGCCTGCTTCATTAGCAACTTGAATATCAGCATAGAAAACATTAAAGAAAGAAACATAATTGTAATTGGAAATAATTGGATGGCACAGATCACTTAGCTGGGGAAGATACGCTATCTGCATTTGCAGGCTTTTTTTTTTTTTTTTTTCATTTTGTGGGTCTTTTTTCACCTGGGTTCTTTAAAGTGAGTTTCATAAATATCACAGTATCACAGTTGAGGTACCAAGTGGCTCAGTGAGCACAAAATTATTTTCCAGATAATAACAAATATCCCCTGGAAATCCAAAAGAATTGTACTTTGGTGTTGACTGTCAACTGGCCCAGGAAGAAGAGAGGAAGGGGTAAATGCTTCTGTAAAACACAAATCATCAGAATAAAAACTGCTATGTCTTTCC
Organism: Oreotragus oreotragus; assembly: GCA_006410675.1. Classification (NCBI taxonomy): domain Eukaryota; kingdom Metazoa; phylum Chordata; class Mammalia; order Artiodactyla; family Bovidae; genus Oreotragus; species Oreotragus oreotragus. Next base: position 535,269 of record SJYX01019403.1, on the reverse strand, counting down.
TGCCCCACTTCACATAAATTCAGGGTTGTCTTCCAAAACCCAAAGTCTACTCTCAGAACACAAATTTTTAAAATATAATCATCCTTAATACATTTATAATGCAAAAGATATTATAAACAGAAAGAACCACAGATATGTTCAGACTGAGATTGACTAAAAAAAAAGCTGAGGCTCAGAAAGACATGCCTCAAGTAAAAGCAGGTAGAACAATCAGAAGTAGAAAACACAGGCTCTTTGATAATAACATAATGATAATCATAGTTACTATGCTGCTAAGTCGCTTCAGTCGCGTCCGACTCTGTGCAACCCCATAAACGGCAGCCCACCAGGCTTCCCCGTCCCTGGGATTCTCCAGGTAAGAACACTGGAGTGGGTTGCCATTTCCTTCTCCAATGCATGAAGTTGCTCTGTCGTGCCTGACTCTTAGTGACCCCATGGACTGCAGCCTACCAGGCTCCTCCATCCATGGGATTTTCCAGGCAAGAGTACTGGAGTGGGGTGCCATTGCCTTTACATTGTATTAATACTGTGTGTTAGACATTATGTCACATGTTTCACATATATTGTATCATCTTAACACTATGAGGTACAGAAGTGATTAATTTTATGGATACGGAGACTATAACCTTTCTGAGCACCAATCTGCCCTACTGTGAATTAAAACTAAGAGTTGAATGTAGTTGGAGAAGGCAATGGCACCCCACTCCAGTACTCTTGCCTGGAAAATCCCATGGACAGAGGAGCCTGGTGGGCTGCAGTCCATGAGGTCACTAAGAGTCGGACACGACTGAGCAACTTCACTTTCACTTTTCACTTTCATGCATTGCAGAAGGAAATGGCAACCCACTCCAGTGTTCTTGCCTGGAGAATCCCAAGGACGGTGGAGCCTGATGGGCTGCCATCTACGGGGTCGCACAGAGTCGGACACGACTGAAGCGACTTAGCAACAGCAATGTCTGATTAAAAAGCCCATGCATGTAACTGCTAAACAATCTCATCTCTCTATACCATGGGAAATACATTAAATAATGTGTCCTGTTTTTCCTGTGGCCAAGCCCAAAGGAGAAAAGAGTGGCACAGGTGGGAAGACGAGTCAATTCCTTAGAGCAAGGATCAGCCAACCACAGTCCACCATCTGTTTTGTTTTTTGTTTGTTTTTTTTTTTTTTTGTAGATCACAAGCTAAGGATGTTTTTCTTTTTTTTTTAATGGATGAAAAGATCAAAAGAATATTTTGTGACACATAAAAATTATATAAACTCAAATTTAGTGCCTGTAAGTATGTTTGAGCCCAGCCACCATCATTCATTTATGTATTGTCTGTTCTTGATAAAACATAATTGTCAAAGCTGAGGAACTGACAGAGACTGCATGGCCCACAAAACCAAAAATATTTACTGTCTGGCCCTGTACAGAAAAACTTTGCCAACCCCTGCTTTAGACCACGCTTCAGTTCAGTTCAGTCGCTCAGTTGTGTCCGACTCTTTGTGACCCCATGAATTGCAGCACACCAGGCCTTCCTGTCGGTCACCAACTCCCAGAGTTCACTCAAACTCATGTCCATCGAGTCAGTGATGCCATCCAGCCATGTCATCCTCGGTTGTCCCCTTCTCCTCCTGCCCCCAATCCCTCCCAGCATCAGAATATTTTCCAGTGAGTAAACTCTTCACATGAGGTGGCCAAAGTACTGGAGTTTCAGCTTTAGCATCATTCCTTCCAAAGAAATTCCAGGGCTGATCTCCTTCAGAATGGACTGGTTGGATCTCCTTGCAGTCCAAGGGACTCTCAAGAGTCTTCTCCAACACCACAGTTCAAAAGCATCAATTCTTCAGCACTCAGCCTTCTTCACACTTAGTTCACTTCAATAATAAGAATGTGGGGACTTCCCTGGTGGTCCAGTAGCTAAGATTCCACACTTCCAAGGTGGGGGGTGTGGCCAGGTTCAATGCCTGATCAGGGGAGCTAGATTCCACATCTTGCAACCAAGACCTGGAGCAGCCAAATAAATAATTTGGTTAAAAAAAAAAAAAAAAAAGAAAGAAGAATATGAAGAAATATTCATATGATCAAAGTTCCATACTTCCAGGGAGAGGAGAAAAGAAGAGAGGACTAAGTGATAAAAGGAAGAGAGAGAGAAAAATGCCATGGCATGCTTAATCTCAACAGCTGAACACCATTTCTCTACATGGGTTGTATGTGTCTCTCAAAAAAAGGGTAGAACCATTTGGTGTGCTTACTGAACTGCTTGGTCCTCCATGCTGTCAAAAGAAACACTCTAAAAAAAAAAATGCCATTCAAAATCTTAGTGGTAGCTATCAGATGGTGGCTCTTAGGTTGTTAATTTTCTCTTTAGATCACAGACTTGGCCAACAAAATGAGTCAGGTAATGTAGCAAAGGCCCTCCTCTCTTTATACCAAAGAAACACAAGCGAAAAACCATAATAATGTTGGGCCTTGAACCCTATTATGTTCTGCCTGGAAACCACATAAATTCAGCTCCCTGTGAACGTGTGGGGGAAAGATGAATTTAGCAGATGTGAAAGTGATTTGTCCACCATTGGTCTAATCAATTCCCCAATTGCTAAACTCACAGATCCTTCCCTAAATACAAGTCAACACAATGATTCACTTGGTTAAGAAAAATGAGTTAACCCTTCCATCCACCAGAATCTTTCAGCAAATGAGCTTGGATCAGTTTCATTTCACATTGAATATTTAAAAATTGCCTTGACTTCCCATACAGACTATCTATGGGAAAATTACGATGATCTGCTGACACTTGGGTTCCAGTCTGTATAACAGCTGCATTAATTTTGCTGAAGGCTACTTTGTAACTCCTTTGAATCCAGACATTTGTCTTCTTCTGGTAAAAACCTTCTCTGAAATTGTTTGCAGAGACTTTGAAATTTTAATGTACATAAATTCAGTAACATGAGCTGAGAGCAAGAAAGAGACAACTATTTCCATTGTATGGCTATATCCACGGGCATTCCACTAAACACACTCACCTTCCACATCTAGGATAGGAGACATGAACGTGCTGTTCACACATGCAGTCTTCATTCTCATCCTCATCTTAAAATGCAAACATCTTATCATATTGAGTGTGATTCTGGTGTTTAAAGGTTCATGCTCTTCAAACCAAATGGCATCCAGATACTTGCACGGATACTCGGCTGGAGAAATAGTGTTTAATTGCCTGCACTACAAATCAGTGCAGAAACAGTGCCAAGTGCCAGTACTGGAGGTAACACAAGCTATACTGGACTTCTAGAGTGACAGCAGGTCTATCTGCACATCTGATAATGTGTCAAAGTAGTTTCCAAAGAAAATTTTGACTTAAATGCAATTTTTGCCTTATGTGCTTATCTGGTTTCTAACCCTCATATAAAATGTAACTTCACTGCAGGTGTCTTAACCCTTGGAAAAACTACAGATTCATTGTGCAGGCAATTAAACAAAGTCAATCTCATTTAGGGGTGGGGATGGGAAACTTTATTCTATCTATTTCAAAAAACAACTATGATTCCTCCTAGATGGCACTTCCCATAGCTTGTAGGATCTTAGTTCCCTGATCACGGATTGAACCTGGGCCCTAGGCAGTGAAAGCGCTGAGTCCAAACCACTGGACCACCAAGGAATTCCCAAGACATTCTTTGTGGATAAGTGCTACTTCAAAACAGGGGTCTGCAATTTTTAAAGTTAGGCAAATATTGCCTATTATATTCTCTTAAAAGTCACAACGTGTATTAGCATTGCTATGGACTGAATTGTCTCCCCACAAATTCATATGTCAAAGCCCTAACCCCAAACATTATGTATTTGGAGATAGGGCCTTACTTGATTGGTTTTGATGATGTCATCATAATGGAGCCTTAGTGATGGGATTAGTGTCCTTATATGAAGAGACAGACACCAGGGAGTCTACCCTCTATCCATCTGTCCATCATGTGAGCACACAGCAAGAAGGTGGTGATCTGCAAGCCTGGAAGAGAGCTCTCACTAGAAACCAACCCTCCTGGCTCCCTGATCTTACACTTGTAGCCTCCAGAACTGTGATAAGATAAATGTCTATTATTTAAGCCACTCAGTCTATGGTATTTTGTTACTGCAGCCTGAGCAGACTAAGAAAAACATGCTGAGAAAATCCTTCAGCAAAGAAATCAATTGACCTTTATTAGAACCAGCATTTTCCACATGCAGTTGGGAGGTCTCAGCAATTTTTGCTATACCCTCATTCCTCAGTGCTCCCCAACAGTAAAGAATGCTAATATGATTATTCAGATTTTAGGTAGAGATTGGTCCCTGATTAGTAGAGAGCAGGGTCACTATTTACTAAAGTCAGAGATATAACCACAAATGAGTAAGGCCTGATTCCTAGGACAGGGCTTCTCAAGCAAGAACATGCATACAAATCACATGGAGATCTTGTTTAAATGTAGATTATGATTGAGTAGGTCTTGTATGGGGTCCCAGATTCTGTATTTCTTACAAAATTTTAGGTAATCCTGATGTTGCCGGTCTATGAACCATATGTTGGAGAATATGGTGCTAAAAACAATCTCAACCATCTTGCTCCCTGTATTCTTGTCTCTTATTCACCTGATATGCCAGGTATTTCTATCTCCAGCAGCCAGCTAACAAGAAGATTAGGAGGAGGGAGAGAGGCCTTGAGTAGGTTTGACCTTGAGCCTGAACTAACTGCTCCAACTAAGCTGTGACAGCTCCCACAGGAGTATCATGCATTAGCTCAAGTGGGAGTACTTTTGACTCCCTTTTTTTTTTTTTTTTTTCTTCTGGTATTTGAGGTCCCTTCTATAATCCCACAGTGAAAGTGGTGATCATCAAAACAGGAATCATGACTTCTTGGGTCCCTCAGCCATAATGTCATCTTAACATAAGCAACATTCCACCTGCGCCCTTTATGCAATGCTTGCTTAAAGATGGATCACTATTTACATGGGACATCTTTTAGCAGAGGAATATGGTACTGGAAGGCTTCCCAGGTGGCTCAGTGGTAAAGAATCCACCTGCCAAAGCAGAACACCTCGGTTCTATCCCTGGGTCAGGAAGATCCCCTGGAGAAGGAAATGGCAACCCACTCCAGTATTCTTGCCTGGGAAATCCCAGGGACAAAGGAGCCTGGTGGGCTACAGTCAATGGGGTACCACAGAGTCAGACACTATTGAGCAACTAAACAGTAACAACATGGTACCAGAAACAAACTTTTTGATGCTTGGAACTCTGTTTCTCCACTATTTGGGGTCATAGCTACCTATGTATATATGTACCTAAGCTGCTGCTGCTGCTAAGTCGCTTCAGTCACGTCCGACTCTGTGCAGCCCCATAGATGGCAGCCCACCAGGCTCCGCTGTCCCTGGGATTCTCCAGGCAAGAACACTGGAGTGGGTTGCTATTTCCTTCTCCAATGCATGAAAGTGAAAAGTGAAAGTGAAGTCGCTCAGTCGTGTCCAACTCTTAGCAACCTCATAGACTGCAGCCTACCAGGCTCCTCCGTCCATGGGATTTTCCAGGCAAGAGTACTGGAGTAGGGTGCCGTTGCCAGTACCTAAGCTAGTACAGCTGAAAGTTGGTTTTTCAGCTGATTGAGGATTAGACTGACAACATTTCCTCTCAGATTTCACCAGGCTCTATTTCTCTCTACATGTAGCAACTCAGATCCCACAGCATCAAGGAGGGTAGTTTGCCCATCTTTTTCTAAGAAATAGGGGATCGTATGCCACATCTCCATATAAACAAGTGGCCAAGATTTTCTTATTAATGTATTATTACTAGGTTAACATTTGCAAAAAGAACAGTCCAGGGGGACCCTCTCTGTCACTGCTCAAAGTAAGAAACTGACCTCCTGGGGTATGTTAACTCAGCTGTAAAAACGGGGCTTTATTCAATGTCCAAATGTTGAAGGAAAATTGTTTATATTTGGAAAATTAAATTATCAAAACAAACAGAAGTATCTTCTCAATGCACACATGGCAGTTAGAAAATAATTCCTCTTTGCACTTTTTCATCCCCAAGTAAATTATCTTTTCTGTTAGATGATAGTGGTGATCTCCATGGAAGAAGAGGGGGAGAGTAGGCTAGATGACCTCCCAATTGCCTTGTATTACTTGAAACACCTATCCAAAAAAATAAATCCGCCATGCACACCCATGGCGGATTCATGTCAATGTATGCCAAATCCAATACAGTACTGTAAAGTAAAATAAAGTAAAAAAAAAAAAAAAGTTCAACTGAAACTTTAAAAAAATCAGTGGATGAAGTCAACAGCAGAATGGAGGGGAGAGAGGAAAGAATCACAGAATGATNATGGCGGATTCATGTCAATGTATGCCAAATCCAATACAGTACTGTAAAGTAAAATAAAGTAAAAAAAAAAAAAAAGTTCAACTGAAACTTTAAAAAAATCAGTGGATGAAGTCAACAGCAGAATGGAGGGGAGAGAGGAAAGAATCACAGAATGATAGAATAACAGAAATTATGTAATCTAAATTAAAAAAAGAGCCCCCCACCCCCTCAAAAAATGAGCAGTACCTCAGGGACCTATGGGACTGTAAGAAAAATGTAACATCTGTTGAAATAGGAGTCTGGGAAGGAGTAGAGAAAGAAGGCAAAGCTGGAAAGTATTTTAAGAAATAAAGACTAAAAACTCTAAGTATGGCAAAAGATATAGACCTAAAATTCAATAACCTAAACAAATTCTAACCAAGATAAATTCAAAGAAATCCAAACCATGACATATCACAGTTAAACTTCTGAAAATTCAAGACAAAGAAAAAAAAATATTTAAGGCATCAGGAGAGAAATGACACTTATGTAGAGGAGAAAAATAATTCAAATGATGGGAGATATCTAATCAGAAATCAATGTATGCCAAAACCAATACAGTACTGTAAAGTAAAATAAATTTTAAAAAAATTTAAAAAAGAAAAAAAGAAAATAATAATAAAAGAAAAGAAAGTGAAAGTGAAAAAAAAAGAAAAGAAATCATAGAGGCCAGAAGGAAGTAGCATATATTTAAAGTGCTAAAAGAAATTCTTTGTCAATCCAGAACCCTAGGTGCAGTAAAAATATTCTTTAGTAATAACAGGGAAATCAAGAGTATTTATTGCCAGAACATTTGTCCTAAAAAAAAAAAAAAGAAAGAAAAAAATTTTAATTAATTTTTTTAACCTAAAGGAACTTCTCTAGACAGAAAGGAAACAGTAAAAGAAGAAACTTGGGATATCAGGAAGGCAAAAAGAAGACAGTGAGCAAAACTAGGGATAAATACATTAGTCCTTCTTTATTCTCTTGAGTTTTCTAAAGTGTGTTTAACAGTCGAAGCAAGATTTTAAACACTCCAGTGTATTCCTAAAACTATGTACAGAAAGTATTTGAGAGAACATTATATAGAGAGAATGACAAAAGAACAAATAAGGAGGTCAGTTTTCTATACTTTCCTCAAACTGACAAGACAAGGATACCACTGCACTGTGAGGCTGTGTAGGTTGCATCCATTTACACTCTCATCAACGATGCATAAGCATTCCTGTGCTGCACATCTTTGTCAACACTCGCTAATGTCCACCTTTTTTCTAAGCCTTTCTGTTGTATCTCATCATGGTTACATTTGTTAATTAACTTGCCCATTTTCCTAAATTTGGTTGTCTTTTTCTTTGTGATTTCTAAGGTATATATATATATATATATATTAAACTCCAGGCCATTTGGTGATATTTATTAGAAATATCTTTTGCCATTCTCTTTTTTCACTCTAACAAGATCTTCTGCTAAACAATAATTCTTCATTTTAGGGTAATCCAGTATCTTCATTATCAGTTCTGATACAAACTAAAGCCTAGAGTTTCGTTCATCCTCGAAATTGTTCTCATTATTCTTATTCCATGTTTCCATATGTCTTCTGGAATTAGCTTCACAAGCCCTCTCCCCCAAAAGAGAAAATCCTGCTGTGAGCCCTTCTCCTTCCACTTTCTCTTCCTGGACAACCGAATCTCAAAGTCACTAGGTATTACAGAGCAAGCTAGACATCCACAGTAGATGAGGTAAGCAAGCTATAGGGAATATTAGAGATGCGGGTTCAATCCCTGGATCAGGAAGACCTCCTGGAGGAGGGCATGGCAACCCACTCCAGTATTCTTGCCTGGACAACCTCATGTTGACAGAGAAGCCTGGTGGGCTACTTACAGTCTATGGGGTCACAGAGTCGGACACGACTTAAGCTTAGCACACATGCACAAGCAGGGGAAGTAGGGAGTACGTCATTTTATTTATTTGTTATAGACTATTGTTTAGAGCCATTTTTTTATTTTTAATTGGAGGATAATTGCTTTACAATATTATGTTGGTTTCTGCCATATATCACCATGAATCAGCCATTAGTGTATGTATAACCCCTCGCTCTTGAACTTCCCTCCTACCTCCCACCCCATTAAAACAGTTTTAGATTTACAATAAAAGTGAGGGGAAGACACAGAGATTCTCCATATATTCCCTGCCCCACACATAGGGGCTGCTGCTACTGCCAAGTCGTTTCAATCATGTCCGACTCTGTGTGACCCCATAGACGGCAGCCCACCAGGCTCCCCCATCCCTGGGATTCTCCAGGCAAGAACACTAGAGTGGGTTGCCATCTCCTTCTCCAATGTGTGAAAGTGAAAATTGAAAGTGAAGTCGCTCAGTCGTGTCCGACTAGTAGCGACCCCATGGACTGCAGCCCACCAGGCTCCTCGGTCCATGAGATTTTCTAGGCAAGAGTACTGGAGTGGCTTGCCATTGCCTTCTCCCACATACGGGCAGCCTCCCTCATTACGAATATCATTCAGAATAGATGTACTTTTTTATACCAGAGATGATCCTACATTTATACTTCATAATGACCCAAAGTCCATAGTTTTACCTAAAGGTTCACTCATGGTGCTGCACATTCAGTGGGTTTGAACAAATATCTAATGATGTATCTATTATTATAATATCATAGAGTAGTTTCACTGCCCTAATGATTCTCAGTACTTTGCCTATTCATCCTTCCCTCTCATCCCCATCCCCCACGCCTGGCAACCAATGATCATGCGGCCATCTCCATACTTATACCTTTTCCAGAATGTCATAGAGTTGGAATCGTGCAGCATGTAACCTTTTCAGATTGGCTTATTTCACTTAGCAATATGCATTTAAGATTCTTCTGTGTTTCTCCATGAGCTTGATGGTTCATTTCTTTTTGACACCAAATAATATTCCCTTGTCTAGACTAACCACAGTTTGTTGTATTTTTGTTCAGTCACCAAGTCGTGTCCAATTCTTTGCAATCCCATGGACTGCAGCATGCTAGGCTTCCCTGTCCCTCACCATCTCCTGGAGTTTGCCCAAGTTCATGCTCATTGCATCAGTGATGCCATCCAGCCATCTCATCCTCTGTCACCCTCTTCTCCTTCTGCCTTCCATCTTTCTGTAGTTTATTCACCTACTACTGCTGCTGCTGCTGCTGCTGCTAAGTCACTTCAGTCGTGTCCGACTCTGTGTGACCCCATAGATGGCAGCCCACCAGGCTCCCCCATCCCTGGGATTCTCCAGCCAAGAATGCTGGAGTGGGTTGCCATTTCCTTCTCCAATGCATGAAAGAGAAAAGTGAAAGTGAAGTCGCTCAGTCTGTCCGACTGTTAGCGACCCCATGGACTGCAGCCCACCAGGCTACTCCGTCCATTGGATTTTCCAGGCAAGAGTACTGGGGTGGGGTGCCATTGCCTTCCCCGATTCACCTACTAGGTGATGTCATAGTTGCTTTCAAGTTTTGGCAAATACAAATAAAACTGCTTTTAACACACATGTGCAGGTTTCTGTGTCAGCATAAGTGTCAAGTTCCTTTGGGTAAATACCATGAAACAAAATTGCTAGATCCTCTGTTAAAACTATGCTTACTTCTACAAAACATATGGGCTTTTCATCTTATGAATACTGTGCATTGTGTACCTGATTGCATTTCCCTTTTTGTTTTGTCTATTTGGCAAGTCAAAGCTGAGTATGAAAGCCAATTTGAGTCATGCTGTACTGATGTGCGTGACTTTTACTTATGGCATTTCATAATTCTTTTCACATAATTTTGCTTTTTTATTTTCTGGAACATATAATAACTGCAGGTTTAGTTTTGTAAGAAACTACCAAATTAACTTTCAAAGTAGCCTTAACATTTTCTATTCTAGGCAGCAGTGTATGAGAGTTCCTATTGCTCCATATTATCACCAGTATTTGGTGTGATTAGTGTTCCAGATTTTGGTCACTCCAATAGATGTGTAGGACACAACTGAAGTGACTTAGCAGCAGCAGCAGCAGCAGCAGCAGTAATAGTATCTCATTTTAATTTTTATTTTCCTGATGATATAAGACATGGAGAATCTTTTCATATGTTTATTTGTCACCTGCATATCTTCATTCAAAAGGTGTTTGTTAAAGATTTTGGCCCATTTTTTAATCTGGTTATTTCCTTATTGTTGAGTTTAAGTGTTCTTTTTATATTTTGGCTAACAGTCCTTTATCAGATATGACTTGCAAATATTTTCTCGCACTCTATGGATCATTTTATAACTCTCTTGATATGATTTTATTTTTTTATAGGACAGAAGTTTTAATTTTAATGATGTTCAGTTTATCAATTATTTATTTCATGGATCACCTCTTTTGGTGTTGCCATGCTTGTTTTATAGTCTCCATTTGATAATCTTATTGACATACTTCAAGATCTGATTTTCTCATTTGTGTTTCTGCTCTTTCTCATGACAAATTTTCCTTCTCCTTGTTTACCTTATAGCTTTTAGTACATATATTATATATATATATATATATATATACATTTGCAAATATTTTGTACATCAGTCAGTTCAGTCACTCAGTCGTGTCCGACTCTTTGCGACCCCATGGACTGCAGTATGCCAGGCTTCCCTGTCCATCACCAATGCCCAGAGCTTACTCAAACTCATGTCCATCAAGTCGGTGATGCCATCCAACCATCTCATTCTCTGTTGTCCCCTTCTCCTCCTGCCTTCAATCTTTCCCAGCATCACAGTCTTTTCCAATGAGTCAGTTCTTCACATCAGGTGGCCAAAGTACTGGAGTTTCAGCTTCAGCATCATATTCAGGACTGATTTCCTTTAGGATTGACTGGTTGGATCTTTATATGCTGCTGCTGCTGCTAAGTCACTTCAGTCGTGTCCAACTCTGTGTGACCCCATAGACGGCAGCCCACCAGGCTCCCCCATCCCTGGGATTCTCCAGGCAAGAATACTGGAGTGGGTTGCCATTTCCTTCTCCAATGCATGAAAGAGAAAAGTGAAAGTGAAGTCGCTCAATCTGTCCGACTGTTAGCGACCCCATGGACTGCAGCCCACCAGGCTACTCCGTCCATTGGATTTTCCAGGCAAGAGTACTGGGGTGGGGTGCCGTTGCCTTCCCCGTGGATCTTTCTATAGTACCTATAGAAATATTGTATAACCTAGATTTTTTGTATGTTACTTCAAAGAGGTTTTGCAATTGTTTCTGCCAGGTGAGTCCAAAATATTACCAACTCAAAATGACTTTAAGCCTGTGAAATCCTGTATCTTCCAGATAGTTTACATTCAAACCCTCATTCCAAATTGAGCAGACCAGTAATTATGGTATCTCTTAGAAATATTTTATTTTCTGAAATTGAAGTCAGTCAGTCATATCTGACTCTTTGCAACCCCATGGACTGTAGCCTACCAGGCTCCTCTGTACACAGAATTTTCCAGGCAAGAGTACTGGAGTGGGTTGCCATTTCCTCCTCCAAGTGATCTTCCCAACCCAGGGATCAAAACTGGGTCTCCTGCATTGCAGGCAGACGTTTAACCACCTGAGCCACCGGGAAGCCCTATTTTATTTTCTAGACAATACTTAGAGTGAGACAAACTATACTTTGATAATATAAAGACATTTTTCCTGGTCCACCCATTAACTGGAATCCAATATTATTCAAAGCATGAAATACTACACCCTACCTAGAATGTATCTTATTCTTCTACCACACATGGATACTAAAACCTAAGCACCACAGTTACAAAGATCAAAAATCCCCACTTCCAGCTACATCCCAGGGTCTTCAATGCTTCTGCCCAAGATTCTTTGTTTCAATAGCTTCTTTAGTTTTATCCCCTACAGATTTCTCTACATTCTTACAAGGGCAGCTATGCACTTAAATATATTGTTTAAGCATTGTTATATTTTCTCCAGGTGTTTTATAACAGAAGATTTCCAGTTAACTAACTCCAGGAGTTGGTGATGGACAGGGAGGCCTGGTGTGCTGTGATTCATGGGGTCGCAAAGAGTCGGACACGACTGAGCGACTGAACTGAACTGAACTGAACTGAATGCACACATCTTAATAGGGCTGGAAATCTTTTAGTCTTTCTCAGCCTGGGTTTCCTTATCTAACATGAGTTAATAAGCCAAAATATATACAATTCATGTCATATAGGTGATCAGTAAGAGGAAGCTACTATTTGTTTACCCCTTCTATTAGGCTGGTGCAAAAGTAATTGCAGTTTTGTATTGTTAAAGTTGGCCATTTGATATTGGAATACGTTCTGAAGTAAATGTGGTTTTGTTATACATCATTTTATGCACTTTCATGCTTGGTGTTTTTTGCTAATGAATTATTACTTGCTATTTATTTTATATGTATTGTAGACTATGTAAATGATGTTAGACAAAAAGCAAATTTGAGTAATTTTCTTATTCAAGTTCAAAATGGGTCATTAAGCGGCAGAAACAACTCACATCAGCAATGCATTTGGCCCAGAAATTGCTGCTGCTGCTGCTGCTAAGTCACTTCAGTCGTGTCCGACTCTGTGTGACCTCATAGACGGCAGCCCACCAGGCTCCCCCATCCCTGGGATTCTCCAGGCAAGAATACTGGAGTGGGTTGCCATTTCCTTCTCCAATGCATGAAAGAGAAAAGTGAAAGTGAAGTCGTTCAGTCTGTCCGACTGTTAGCGACCCCATGGACTGCAGCCCACCAGGCTACTCCGTCCATTGGATTTTCCAGGCAAGAGTATTGGGGTGGGGTGCCATTGCCTTCCCCACCAGAAATTGCTAATGAACATATAGTGCAGTGGTGGTTCAAGAAGTTTTGCAGATGAGAGCCTTGAAGATGAGGAGTGTAGTGGCTGGCCATCAGATGTTGACAACAACCAGTTGAGAGCATTATCGAAGTTGATCCTCTTACAATTACATAAGAATTTGCCCAAGAACTCAATGTCAATCATTCTATGGTTGTTTGGCATTTGAAGCAAATTGAAAAGGTGAAAAAGCTCAATAAGTGGGTGCCTCATGAGCTGACCACAAATTTAAAAAATCATTTTGAAGTGTCATCTTTTCTTATTCTATTCAACAACAAAAAAACCCATTTCTCAATTGGATTGTGATTTGCAACAAAAAGTAGATTTTATATGATAATCAGGGACAACTAGTGCAGTGTTTGGACTAAGAAGAAGCTCCAAAGCACTTCCCAAAGCCAAGCTTGCACCATAAAAATGGTCATGGTAACTGTTTGTTGGTATGCTGCTGGTCTTATACACTAGAGATTTCTAGTGAAAAAAAAAAAGTGAAAGCCACTCAGTCGTGTCTGACTCTTTGCAACCCCATGGACTATATAGTCCATGGAATTATCTAGGCCAGAATACAGAAATGGGTAGCCTTTCCCTTCTCTAGGGGATCTTCCCAATCCAGGGATTGAACCCAGTTCTCCCGTACTGCAGGCAGAGTTTTTACAAGCTGAGCCACCAGGGAAGCCCTTTCTAAACTCCAGCAAAACCATTACATCTGAATAGTATGCTTAGCAAATAAATGAGATGTACTGGAAACTGCAATGCCTGCAACCAGCATTGGTCAACAGAAAGGGCCCAATTCTCCTCCATGACAACACTTGATCACACATGGCACAATCAGTGCTTCAAAACTGAATGAATTGGGTTACAAAGTTTTGTCTCATCTGCCATATTCACCTGACCTCTTGCCAACTGATTACTTCTTCAGGCATCTTGACAACTTGTTACAGGGAAAATAATTCCATAAACAGCACGACACAGAGTTCGTTGAATACCGAAGCATGGATTTTTATGATACAGGAATAAACAAATTTATTCCTTGCTGGCAAAAATGTATTGATTGTAATGTTCCTATTTTGATTAATAAAGATGTGTTTGAGCCTAGTTATAATGATTCAGTGTCCAAAATCACTATTACTTTTGCACCAATTGACTATGCCAAAGCCTTTGACTGTGTGGATCACAATAAACTGTGAAAAATTCTGAAAGAGATGGGAATACCACACCACCTGACCTGCCTCTTGAGAAATCTGTATGCAGGTCAGGAAGCAACAGTTAGAACTGGACATGGAACAAAAGACTGGTTCCAAATAGGAAAAGGAGTACATCAAGGCTGTATATTGTCACCCTGCTTATTTAACTTATATGCAGAGTACATCATGAGAAACGCTGGACTGGAAGAAACACAAGCTGGAATCAAGATTGCTGGGAGAAATATCAATAACCTCAGATATGCAGATGACACCACCCTTACGGCAGAAAGTGAAGAGGAGCTAAAAAGTCTCCTGATGAAAGTGAAAGAGGAGAGTGAAAAA
>SJYX01019403.1:470118-519140 GCA_006410675.1 Oreotragus oreotragus | reverse complement strand
ATATTCAAAAGCAGAGACATTACTTTGCCGACTAAGGTCTGCCTAGTCAAGGCTATGGTTTTTCCTGTGGTCATGTATGGATGTGAGAGTTGGACTGTGAAGAAGGCTGAGTGCCGAAGAATTGATGCTTTTGAACTGTGGTGTTGGAGAAGACTCTTGAGAGTCCCTTGGACTGCAAGGAGATCCAACCAGTCCATTCTGAAGGAGATCAACCCTGGGATTTCTTTGGAAGGAATGATGCTAAAGCTAAAACTCCAGTACTTTGGCCACCTCATGCAAAGAGTTGACTCATTGGAAAAGACTCTGTTACTGGGAGGGATTGGGGGCAGGAGGAGAAGGGGCCGACCGAGGATGAGATGGCTGGATGGCATCACGGACTCGATGGACGTGAGTCTGAGTGAACTCCGAGAGACAGTGATGAACAGGGAGACCTGGCGTGCTGCAATTCATGAGGTCACAAAAAGTCGGACATGACTGAGCAACTGAACTGAATAGATAAGCTCTTTAATATTGATATGTAGCCCTGAATGTAAATCTCTGTTCATTCATAATTATCTTTAATAATTATGGTTAAATGTCAAGAGATATCATTTCTAAGTCTACAGATATTTTCACATTTTACAGCTTTTAATATACACTTTCGAGTTCTCCTCCAAAAACAATTTACCAAGCTGCATTCCTACTAGCAATGTATTTCAGTGGCCATTTGTCCTATGTTGTCATTAACACTGGCTAATATAATTTTCAAAATGCTTTGCAAATACATTGGTAAAAATTGTACTCTGATTTAAAACTGGCAAACCTTCCATTGCTACTATAAGGGCTAAACATTAATGAGGGGTCTTGATTATAGAATTCCCAGTGGAGGAAGACATTCTCTATGATCCAAAAGTATACCTAAATGTATAAGAAGGCAACACATGAAACTTGGAGGCAAGGTTTAGAAAATGTGAAGAGAGCTCTTACAGTTGCAGAAGGGAAAGTTTAGAAAGTAAAATCAAGGTGGTGCAAATTCCTGGGACATGTGCCTTTACTCCCATTTTCTATCCTTATCAGGCATGCCAAACTGATCACAGAATTCCTCACTGAGTTTAGAAACAATCTCAGTACCCTTCTCAATACAGTACTCCAAGTAGCAATTGATTACAGTTGGTCCAGAAGAGTACAGCTGGTCTGTACTCTCCTTGATTTAGTTGATTATCCTTTTCAGGCCATGACAAGATGAAAATATAGATATAATTTAATGTTGCTTTGTATTTGAACAAATATAGTTTGTAGCTGAATACCAATGCTAGTCTTTGAGAGGATTTGTTCACCCAGCACAGAATCAGGCTCATTATCACCGCTGGAAAATTCTCCTTTCTCAGGGCAGGACAAAAGGAAAGAAATAATACCTGGAGTCCAGGAGACAATCTGAACAACAGTACCCGGGTTTCCCAGAGTGGGCTCCCAGAGGGAAGAAAAATACAATCAGAGGATCTCCAAACACCATCTGACCTTTAGCAAAGACTATTTATTTCCTTTGTGAAAACAAGAGGGAAGACAGGGAATGAACATCTGCTTCTGTTGTCTCTCTCTTTGACCTGGAATGCTTCAGGTCACAGTTACCAGAACTCACCAACCTCAAATACTCTCAGAAACAAACAAATAAACTGAGGGAGTACCCAAATGATTCCCAGACTCTGAAGACTCCAAATGCATGGAGAGTTTATTTTTCACCTCAGCATCAGCTCCCCCTAAAGAGGCACTCCCAAGAGGGAACCTGAAACAGAGGTGTTCCTGGGAGAAGGTTTCTTTTTGGTCTGAGGCTAAGGTTTTCTGACAACAGGCTGAAGTGTTAGCTAGTTAACTGCTACACAAGGGACCCAACTGGATCACAGTCATTAACAAGCCCATATGACTGCATTAGAGTCTCCCTCTCCTCTATTTGTCCTTCCACTTTTATTTAGTATCTCTTCCTACAGTGCTACTATATGGATTGTCTGCTGATGTACTATTAATACAGTAAACCAAATGACCAATATATTGGGTTGGCCAAAAAATTTCATTCAGGTTTTTCCATAAGATGGTACAAAAAAACTCAAACAAGCTTTTTGGGAAACCCAGTATTATAAAATTTAACCACTACCAAGAGAACTTTCCCAATACAAAGAAATAGGTTTATCATTCTCCTTCATCTAACCTAAGCATTTATACAATTAGCCCAGCCTATACTTTCTCCTTCTTTGAGCCAATCAGATCACGTCACAACCTGTTTTCCCCCAATGCTGGCAGTATTCACTTCTATTACAAGCAAAATCCTTTATTCTAGCATATACATCTCTAGTCACACAAGCTACACCCTCTCGTTACATTTTGCTATGTATGATTATACAGGTATATACACACGCGCGCGCGCGCACACACACACACACACACACACACACACACACCTCTCTTCCTTGTCAGGGTTCTGCTGTTTGTTACGTCCCACATGTAGCCAAGATGGGGCCATAATTCCCTCCAGTGGGATGAGGAGAGCTTTTAGATGGTGAGGGCAAAGAAAGGGCACAGAGACCCTCAAGATGAGAAGGAGTCTGCCCCCTGTGTGCATTATTTTAAAGACAATCAAAACTTTATGCTGAAAAGACTAACACTGTGTAGTGTAACTCCTATATTTAAAGAATGTCTTCTATACTAAAGAATCACTTTCTCCACCTTAACCCTCAAGTTCAATTTTTAAAGGCCCCTTTCTATTCTTAGCATCCATTGCCCTCCATATGTTCGTCTCTGGGAAAAGGAAAGAAAAACACATCCAGGTAAACACACACACATTTCCCTAAGCTAGAAAGTCCCCATCCTTTTTTCTCTACCTGAAAATTTCCTCTTCAGCCTTCTCTCTCTGGTTAAGTACTCCATGAAAATGTGGTCTGAGCCTGGGTGACTTAGGCATTTCCCTGTAATGTTCCTTCTGTAATCTACTACAAGCCACATGTCTACCTTCCTACTGCACTGTGTGTGAGCTTATGATCTTGCTTGTGATGTTCTTTTGCTTCTGCTCTTCCTTTCTCTAGCATTTATCCCAGTGTTAGGCACTTGGATGGTATGAACTGGATTTTTCTGCATTATTAGATGGATGAGTCCTCACAATGGTATCATGCCCTAATATCAGCTAAGAATCTTAGAATATGAGAGTGGCCAACATGGTGAAGGAGAAGGAAATGGCAACCCACTCCAGTATTCTTGCCTGGAGAATCCCAGGGATGGGGGAGCCTGGTGGGCTGCCGTCTATGGGGTCACACAGAGTTGGACACGACTGAAGTGACTTAGCAGCAGCAGCAGCAGCAAGATGGTGAAGTAAAAGGACCCTGAGCTCAACTCTTCTCACAACCACACCAAAATCACAACTAACCGCAGAACAAGCATCCGCAAAAAGGACTGGAACTTACCAGAAAAGACATTCTACAACTAAAGACATAAAGAGGGAACCACAACCAGATGGATAGGAAGGACCCGCAATATAATCAAATTCCATACTCCCCGGGTGGGTGACCCACAAACTAGAGAATAATTATATTTCAGAGGTTCTCCCATAGGAGTAAGAGTTTTGAGCCCTAGCCCAGCATCACGAAGACAAGCCTCCAGAGCTTGGCTCTGAAGGACAGTATGCCTTAAATGCACTTCCCCCACAGGACTGGAGAAATAGAGACTTCATTCTTTAAGGATGCACACAAAATCTCAAAGTCACTGGGACCAAAAGAAAAAGCAATAATTTCATAGGAGCCTGAACCTGACCTACGTGCTGGTCTTGGAGGGTCTCCTGGGAAGGCAGGGGTGGGAGGAGAGGTAGCCTACCCTGGGGACAAAGACACTTATGGCAGAGGTATCAGGGAGTATACATTGGCATGAACTCTCCTGGCAGTCAACATATTGGGTCCCTGGCACCAAGACATGGCCCCACCCAACAGCCAGTAGGATTCAGTGCAGGGATGTCTCAGGCCAAACAACTAATTGTGTGGAACAGAGCCTTAGCCATCAGCAGACAGGCTGCCTAAGGTCTTCCTGAGCCCACAGCTGCCTCTTGACAAACCCCTAAACATGCGCCTGCTCATCAGAGGGCCAAAACCCAGCTCTACCCACCAATGGACAAGCACCAGCCACTCTTGCCAGAAAGCCTAAACAAGCCTCTAGACTAGACTCACCCACCAGGGAGCAGATGGCAGAAACAAGAAAACTATGATTTCACAGCCTGCAAAGTTCATAAACACAGGCTAGACTCTACACCTAGACAAGTTGGCCCCTGGCCTTTGGGTAACATGAGAGAATTGCACTCTTGGGATGCATGGGATGTTTCCTACAGAAGGCCATTTCCCAAATGTCGAGAACCATGAATAACATACCACATACATAAAAATACAAACAGCTGGAAGAATCAATATTGTGAAAATGACTATACTACCCAAAGCAATCTACAGAGTCAATGCAACCCTGATCAAATTACCAACGGCATTTCCCACAGAATTATAAGAAAAAATTTTACAATTTGTATGGAAACACAGAATACCTCAAATATCCATAGCAATCTTAAAAAAGTAAAATGGAACTGGAGAAATCTGACTCTCTGACTTCAGGCTATACTACAAAGCTACAGTAATCAAAACAGTATAGTACTGGCAGACAAAAAAAATATAGATCAGTGGAACAGAATAGAAGACCCAGAGATAAATCTATTCTCTTATGGGCAACTGATCTATGACAAAGGAGGTAAGAATATACAATAGAGAAAAGATAGCTTCTTCAATAAGTGACACTGGGAAAACTGGACAGCTACATAAAAAAGGATGAAATTAGAATACTCTCTAATACCATATATAAAAATAAACTCAAAATGGATTAAAGATATAAATGTTTAGCCAATAACAATAAAAATCTACCTATAAAAACATAGGTAGAACACTGACATAAATCTCAGCAAGATCTTTTTTTGACTCACCTCCTATAGTAATGAAAATAAAAACAACAATAAATAAATGGGACCTAATTAAAATTTTTGCATAGCAAAGGAAACCATAAACAAGATGAAAAGACATCTCTCAGAAGGGGAGAAATATTTGCAAACAAAGCAACTGACAATGGATTAATCTCCAAAATACACAAACAGTTCATGCAGCTCAATATCAAAAAAACAACCTAATCAAAAACTGTGGGAAGACCTAAACAGACATTTCTCCAAAGAAGACATACAGACGGCCAAGGGACATATGAAAACATTCTCAATATCACTAATTAAAAGAGAAATGCAAATCAAAACTACAATGAGCTGTCACTTCACACTGGTCAGAATGGCCATCATCAAAATATATACAAACAATAAATGATGGAGAGGGTTTGTGGAAAAGGGAACCCCCTTATACTGTTGGTGGGAATGTGGAGTGGCATAGCCACTATGGTAAACCAGCATGGAGATTCCTTAAAAAACTGAAAATAAAACCAGTATACAAGCCAGCAATCCCACTCCTGGACATATACCTGGAGAAAACAATAATTTCAAAAGACAAATGCATCCTGTTTATTGTAGCACTATTTACAATAGCCAGGATATGGAAGTGACCTAAATGTATATTACTCAGCTATAGAAAAGAATGAAATAATGCCACTTGCAGCGACATGAAAGTACCTATGAATTACCATATTAAGTGAAGTAAGTCAGACAGAAAAAGACAAACATCGTATGACATCACTTATAAGTGGAATCTTTTAAAAAACAATTCAAATAAACATATTTACATAGCAGAAATAGACTCATAGATATAGAAAACAAACACAGTCGCCAAAAGGGAAACGAGGGATGAAGTATAAATTAAGAGTTTTGGATTAACATATCAGTTCAGTTCAGTCACTCAGTCGTGTCCAACTCTTTGCAACCCCATGAATTGTAGCACTCCAGGCCTCCCTGTCTATCACCAACTCCCGGAGTTCACTCAAACACATCCATCGAGTTGGTGATGTCATCCAGCCATCTCATCCTCGGTTGTCCCCTTCTCCTCCTGCCCCCAATCCCTCCCAGCATCAGAGTCTTTTCCAATGAGTCAACTCTTTGCATGAGGTGGCCAAAGTACTGGAGTTTCAGCTTTAGCATCATTCCTTCCAAAGAAAACCCAGGACTGATCTCCTTTAGAATGGACTGGTTGGATCTCCTTGCAGTCCAAGGGACTTTCAAGAGTCTTCTCCAACACCATAGTTCAAAAGCATCAATTCTCCGGCGCTCAGCTTTCTTCACAGTCCAACTCTCACATCCATACATGACTACTGGAAAAACCATAGCCTTGACTAGACAGACCTTTGTTGGCAAAGTGATGTCTCTGCTTTTTAATATGCTATCTAGGTTGGTCATAACTTTCTTTCCAAGGAGTAATCATCTTTCAATTTCATGGCTGCAATCACCATCTGCAGTGATTTTGGAGCCCAAAAAAATAAAGGCAGCCACGGATTAATATATACATTACTATATATAACACAGACAAGCAACAAGGACCGAGTATATAGGACAAGGAGCTATATTAAGTATCTTCTAATAACCTATCATGGAAAAGAATTTGAAAAAGAATAGATTTAATGATAGACCAAACTCAGTCTATTTGCTGTACACCTGAAACTAACAAAACATTATAAAAACTATACTTCAATTTAAAATTTTTTAATTAAAATAAAAAGTCTTAGAATATGAAGGTTGGAAGGAACCACTAGACTCATAATGTTTCCATCTCTCCTTTCCAAAGAGGAGGCCTACAGAGAAATGATTTAGTTAAAGTCACACAGTGAGTAGACTGACATGGCCTACCTAGACTCACAGCTGAGTCCTCGTTCCACTGAAGGATATTTCTGTATTATTCTTTCATGGAAGAAAGATGTGTAGGGCATCCACACCTGCAAGCTCTACAAATATTATAGTAAAAAGTAGAGAGAGTTTCTTTCTCATAGGCTCACAGTCTAGGGGGAATACAACTAAGTATTTAGATTACACAGACCAGGATCATAAGGAGTCAATGGAGGCAACTCATGAAAGTTGAGGTCAAATCCTGACTTTATTACAATGTCAGCATTTGGGTCATCAAGGATTTTGGATCCTAGGCTTTCTTTTTAATGTTGTGTTAAATTATTATTTATCTTGATTCTTCAGCTTTTTGGCAGCTTCTTATATTTTGTTGCTGAGGCAAGTACTTCCCTCATCTCACCCTAGTCTTGGAGTTGTAAAGAAAAAATTTAAATGAGGAAGAAAACAAATGACCGAGTCTCTGTGACATACATCTTCAGAGAACCTTCATGATTTTCTACAGTTGCCTGTTTCTGAATGAGAGCAGATTCTATGCTTTGGAGCATGGACTTGTTAATTTATTGTCTAATTAATAAACAATGGGACTACATATAGTTCCAAGATTAGAAACTCATCTCTTAAAATGTGCCAATTTATTAGACAATTTTTGTAGGTCTCAGCTAATTATGAAAAATCATTTTAAGTAAATTATCATAACTGCTGGAAGCTCAGATGATCAACATACACCTTGAGGATGATGTCATGTGGGGGACACCACGGGGTTGTTTCAAGGCACTATCACCAAGTAAAATAGGACTTTTGTTTGTATATTAATATCAATGCTATTCCTTTGGAGTTGTCTAGTATTGTGTTATTACCAGTGATGACAATGACATAAACATTAATATAAATAAAAAGAACATAAATAAGAAAATAAAACTAAGCAAAAATGCCAAGTTACCATATGGATAAGCAATTACCAAAGGCTACTGACAAAACAGAGAATCTGCAGATCATACTGTGAATGACTTAAATCCCAATGGTGCAATGCCCTCACCACACTAAAGCTGCTTACAAGTGCCCTCTGATGCTAAGATGACTCTTTGATTCAGTAATTAGAACAAAGAGCAGAGAGCCAGATTTACAGACCATGTGCTGGCATCCCTGTTAGCCTGCTGAATCACCCTGGGCCGGCAGTTTGACCTCTACATGTGTCCATCACACAGCCATGTGGCTCTTATATCGCTTCCTTCCTCCAAAACTTGTTGGAAAAAGAACTCTATCTAATATAGTATGTAAAAACAGTAAGACTTTCTTCTTTCTAAAGAACTGGAAACTTTCAGGTTACAGTGCTCACAGAGGACCCATCCAGACCCATTTTGCAGGGTGAATGTAATGAATGACCAGTGAAGGCTACAATTTCATGATGAGTCCTCAGCACAACCAAGAATTCAACAGCAATTTAAAAACAATTAACCTACACCAATGTTAAAATAAAAAGGATGCAAGTAAGAAAATAAAGCTTCTTTATGTTAATGGTGATAACTGTCGTTTAGTCATTAAGTCTTCAACTCTTCCTGCGATGCCTGGACTATAGCACGCCAGGCTCCTCTGTCCATGGCATTTCCTGGGCAAGAATCTTTGAGTGGGTTGCCACTTTCTTCTCCAGGGATCTTCCTGACTCAGGGATCAAACTCACTTCTCTTGCTTGGCAGATTCTTTACCACTGAACTACCTGGGAAGCCCCAATGCTGTTAATCAGTCAGTTCATTTAAGTTCAGTCACTCAGCCGTGTCTGACTCTGCAACACCATGGACTGCAGCACGCCGGCCTCCCTGTCCATCACCAACTCCTGGAGTCGACTCAGACTCATGTCCACTGTGTTGGTGATGCCATCCAACCATCTCATCCTCTGTCATCCCCTTCTCCTCCCACCTTTAATCTTTCCCAGAATCAGGGTCTTTTCAAATGAGTCAGTTCTTTGCATCAGGTGGCTAAAGTATTGGAGTTTCAGCTTCAACATCAGTCCTTCCAATGAACATTCAGGACTGATCTCCTTTAGGATGGACTGGTTGGATCTCCTTGCAGTCCAAGGGACTCAAGAGTCTTCTCCAACATCACATTTCAAAAGCATCAATTCTTTGGAGCCCAGCTTTCTTTATAGTTCAACTCTCACATCCATACAGGACTACTGGAAAAAACCATAGCCTTGACTAGATGGATCTTTGTTGGCAACATAATGTCTCTGCTTTTCAATATGCTATCTAGGTTGGTCATAACTTTTCTTCCAAGAAATAGTGTGTTTTTTATTTCATGGCTGCAGTCACCATTTGCAATGATTTTAGAGCCCCCCCAAATAAAGTTTCTCACTGTTTCCACTGTTTCCCCATCTATTTCCCATGAAGTGATGGGACCGGATGCCATGATCTTCGTTTTCTGAATGTTGAGCTTTAAGCCAACTTTTTCACTCTCCTCTTTCATTTTCATCAAGAGTCTCTTTAGTTCTTCTTCACGTTTTGCCATAAGGGTGATGTCATCTGCTTATCTGAGGTTATTGATATTTCTCTTGATTCCAGCTTATGCTTCTTCCAGCCCAGCATTTCTCATGATGTACTCATGATGTACTTATATAAGTTAAATAAGCAGGGTGACAATACACAGCCTTGACGTACTCCTTTTCCCATTTGGAACCAGTTTGTTGTTCCATGTCCAGTTCTGACTGTTGCTTCCTGACCTGCATATAGGTTTCTCAAGAGGCAGGTCAGGTGGTCTGGTATTCCCATCTCTTTCAGAATTTTCCACCGTTCATTGTGATCCACAGAGTCAAAGGCTTTGGCATAGTCAATAAAGCAGAAATAGATGTTTTTTTGGACTCTCTTGTTTTTTCAATGATCCAGTGGATCTTGGCAATTTGATCCCTGGTTCTTCTGCCTTTTCTAAAATCAGCTTGAACATCTGGAAGTTCACGGTTCACGTATTGTTGAAGCCTGGCTTGGAGAATTTTGAGCATCACTTTGCCATTGTGTGAGATGAGTGCAATTGTGCAATAGTTTCATCATTCTTTGGCATTGCCTTTCTTAGGGATTGGAATGAAAACTGACCTTTTCCAGTCCTGTGGCCACTGCTGAGTTTTCCAAATTTGCTGGCATATTGAGCGCAGCACCTTCACAGCATCGTCTTTCAGGATTTGAAATAACTCAACTGGAATTCCATCACCTCCACTAGCTTTGTTCACAGTGATGGTGTTAATGGCTGATTTGAATTCATGTGTTAAACCTCATGGGATGTTGACATTGGCCCTTTTGTCAAAACAAAGAATACACCTTCAAATACAAGCAGCTCACTTATTAGCCACAAAACCTTATGCAAGTAATTTAAGAACTTTGTCAGTCTTGTCTCACAGCACCACCAATCTTCATGGTGTTTTCCTAAGGGTTAAAGATTATGTGCATACGAAACACTTACAGTGGCAGGCACATAGGAAACATGTGACAAATGTGAGCGATGAGGAGGAGAAGAGGAGAGAAAAAGAAAAGTTTGGAGTTGGTAGGTACCAACTATTGCATTTAGAATGGATAAACAACAAAAAGTAGAGCAAAGGAACTATCTTCAATATCCTGTGATGAACCATAACAGAAAAGATTGCGGAAGAATGTATATATGTGTATAACTGAGTCACTTTCTATAGCAGAGATTGGCACAATATTGTAAATCAACTATACTTGAAAGAAAAAGGAAGGAGGGAGAAAATTATGCTTCTTTACATTTTGCTTTAGTCTTCCTCACAGTATCTAGAACAATACCCAGCAGAGGAGGCATGAGTAGAAGTTTGGATGAATAATAGGTGTTAATTTGTTACAACTACTATACTAAAGACAAGAAAAAGAGAAAGAAGGGATAAAGGAAAAAAATAAAAAAATAAAAAATGCATGACCCCTATTCTTGGGTGTCAGGCTATCTGTTACTGCTTCCAAGTTCATATATACTTCAACTTCTGACAACTTCTTATACACAAAATGGCCCATCAGATACACTGCCCAGAGCTTTGCCTTTCAGAGAATTATTCCTTGTCTGTCTTTCAAGCCCAACCTCAACACTGCAATGCAGCTGTCCTCATTCTCAACTTGCACTCACGTATACCATGTCAACCCACCCATAAATCAACTGTGGCTTTTTCCCCCCTCTATCAGTTGGTCATAAAGGATAGCCCATAGAGAATTCCTTGGCAGTCCGGTGGTTAGAGCTCTGCACTTCCACTGCAGGGAGCACAGGTTCGATCCCTGGTCATGGAACTAAGATCACTCATGCCACACAGCATGGCCAGAGGTATAAGCTGAGGAAGGGGTCCTAGGGCAACACTGATAGATAACATAGATTTCTGGGCTACTTGTTGATAAAGTTTGCCTGTACTCACTAGTCCTACTTGTGCTCAGCTGAAAATGTACCACCTCCATCTCATACGGTACTGCTGGGCCCTCTCCCTCTTCTTACTCAGTAAGCAGGTAATGACCGGTAATGATGGGCAGTTTGGGACACATGGTATCCTGGTGTAACCCATGGCCTATCACTACCAGGGTGCAGTAATATGACAGGAGCTGTTTTGCAAAAAGTGTATAAAGGCATATCATGCTTGCTCTAGACCCCCAAAGGTCTGTGCTGCATTCAAAGCTGGCAGCCTCTTGCTTCATTTGATATATGGGCTAGAACAATAATCTTAGCTGTGGGGTAGGTTGCTTCAGACCCAAAGAGGCCTGCCAGACATACTTTCCTTCTTAGCGATATGAAGTGCAAGATACAATAACTTGTTTTTCACTCTGGAGACTGGAAAGCCCCTTTGACTGGACTCTTAAGTATTTAATGTGCAGGTCTCTGAATCTTCACAGGGTTTATCACCCATCCTATGGAGAGCATGTGTTTTACTCAAAGCCTCTAGCCCTTCTGGTGGGCCTGGTTAACATAATAAAATCATTACAATAGATTAATGTGATATTCTGCTTGATGTATGGATGGTCCAGATTGCTTCAGAGAGCAGGAGAGTTAACACGGCTGTCAGGTAAAACTGTAAATGTATATTGCTGATCACTGCATATAAATATAAACTGTTTCTGATTTGAACAGAAAAGAGGATATTTGCCAAATCAATTGGCCACATGCTGCTGCTGCTGCTATTGCTAAGTCACTTCAGTCGTGTGAAGTGACTTAGCAATAGCTAAGTGACTCCTTCCTTTTTCTTTCTTTTCACTTCAGTCAATAGCAGGCTCCCCCATCCCTGGGATTCTCCAGGCAAGAACACTGGAGTGGGTTGCCATTTCCTTCTCCAATGCATGAAAGAGAAAAGTGAAAGTGAAGTCGCTCAGTCTGTCCGACTGTTAGCGACCCCATGGACTGCAGCCCACCAGGCGACTCTATCCATTGGATTCTCCAGGCAAGAGTACTGGGGTGGGGTGCCATTGCCTTTCCCCGGCCACATGCTGAGGTCATATTAATCTACTCATGAAGTGATAACATACCTGTAACAGCAGACATAATTAGGACTTCTATGTGGTTGATTTCAGTAAAATTTTTTAAATCCTTCAAGGCACTCAAGTTTCTTAAGGTATCAGAGTTGTGAACTAATTTAAGATATTCTGAATATCACTCCAGCAGCATTCAAATGCTTTAAAATGGCACTAATGTCAGCCATCCCCCCCGCCACTATTCTGGAATGCAATATTGTCTTTGATCTACTCTATTTTTGGCTGGGGATAGGGTAGATTTATGTTTCAAAGCTTTCTCTTGGCCTTCCCCCCCATGATGCCTCTTGCCCCATAGGCTAAGGAACTGATATTGAGGTAGTGACAATTATCAAGCATGTTAATCCAAATTTTGCATTCAGAGAGAGAAACGGACTACCAGGAGGTTTTGTTGGCCAAATGGACCCTCTGTTTGGCCAGGACTTGGTCAAGGACCTTGACCAGGATTCTGTTTATTACCTGAATCCCATATGCCTCCAGTCTCTTGGTATCAATCTGGGTATCATGTCTCCAGCTATCAATGTCAAGTCAAGCCCTGTGGCCAATGGCTCTCAAAGTTTGGTATTACCTTTTCCCCAGTGCATAGTTACCAGGATAAGTGTCCAGACGTCTCGCTGGAAAAGACTAAGGAAATCATTCTTATATTTATTTAACCATGGTTTTATAGGGTCCTTTTGCCTGGAGACTCAGCCTCCTCTTCTTCAGTCAATGGATTCTTAAAAACTGGACCAAGTTTGAAAACTGGTCAAATGACCAAGACTTTTATTAGGGCATCTGTCCTCAGTCTCCTGAGATATGTGCTGAAGATACCCCTGTTGAATGAGTAGTACACATGCCAGCACTCATCTAATTTATCCCTAGGCATCCTCTGTTCCACTAAGCATATTACTATTCTCTGTGGGTCAGATCCTCTTCACCACTACTGAGCCTGACAGTCACTGTGAGCATTGCATTCATCTGACTTCTGATGATTACACTATACCATCCAGTTTCTATTGTTTCAAGGACTCTATCATTGCCACTGTTGTCAGTGAGGTCAACTTGCAATGGCATCTCCTACCGTAAGACCTGGCTTAGAAGAGAGCCGTCTTCATTCATATGTCAACACTAAGCTACTTATGCTATGGCCAGCAATTGAGCTGGAAGGGTAGGAGATTGGAGAAAGTGTTTTCTGTGAACAAGTCAGGGTTCTATGGCATTTTTTATCCTTTCTGTTTCCCCTCATTGTCTTGCTGCCCCAACAGAGATTCATATGACTTGTCAGAAGGTCTGGAAAAACCATGGCCCAATGTCACACTCACAACTAAAGGATCCAAAGGCTTTGGCTATAAGCCTGAGGCAGCAGGGCAAAGAGAGATCTGTCTGCATTGGAATCTAACTACCCACCCACAAAGGGCAACAGACAAGTATGCTGGACAGGAACCAGGGGAGGAGGAGAGAATGACCTTCAGCTGTCTCTAAATCCTGGCCTAGGGCACTGTCTGGAAGGGTGAAAAGATATTAGGGAGTAGAGTCAACCATGTATTCTCTGGGAATGATGGAGGAGATATAAAAGATGAAAGAACATCACCAGCTTCAAAGGAAATACAAAAGATTCCAGTATGTGGATTCTCCAAAAACCCCACCTAGCTTCCAAGAAAATGAGTCAGCTGTGATTGTTCACTAACCCCAGAGAGAGTCAACTTCAAACACACATCAAGGGCAGAAGAAAGAAGAAACCAATGCTTGTCTTCTAAAACCATTCTTGCCTTTTACTATTATCCTGCCCTGCTCCCTTAGACTAGCCAGTTAGGGTTCCAGTTGGGAGTAAGAGAATAAGAAAATGGCAAAGAAACTGAGAGGCCAACCAGGCCCTCACCTTCAAAATTCACCCTTCCTGCTGGAAATTGTCAGCCCAGGCCAGACTGGAGGAGGAGAAAAAAGTTAACCTTGAGGTTCCAAGTCTTTCCTATTTTACGGGACAAGATATATTAACTGCTAACTCAGACTTCTTGGGGAACTAAAAGGTCTAATGAATTTGTTTTATAATCTAAGAGCACAGAGAGAAGCTACAGGACCTGCCTGATTGCACCCAGGGACCTGGGAAGGTCTACTGACACTGAGAATGCATGTGTTTTGTGTACACTGGTGCAAAGCAGGGTGAAGATAAGAGACACTGCACAAAATAGAGTCCCACCCACTTAACCTATTAGTTACATATGATTTAACTTTTTTCTTAAAGTTAATTTTTGAGCAAATATATTTTGTAGCTGCCATCTTGACCTCACAACAGTCAATCCTTCCTATTCACTGAAATGGGAGACCTTCAGTTCTTGGAAAATGTATATTGATTTCCTCCCCTACAATAAGAAGTGAATTCTCAGCTCTGAGACCACTGTTGTCTGGTGTGGTTTTTTTTGTGTGTTTTTTTTTTCCTCGCAGCTGCTTTGAAAAAACAAATTGTATTGAATTGTATACTTTATACATCTCAGGGCTCTGGGTTTATTATCCATCAAACACTAGGTAACTTGTTTTGAAATATTTCTCATAGCTTTTCCATGGGTTTTCCAGTCCTGGGAGGGAAAACAGCATGAAGTTCTGGAGTTTTCAATTCCCTCTTCTAACATGTAGGTAACAGAGGCGGGACGACTTTGACAAAACATGACAACTCTTTTATGTCATAATAAAATTGCTAAGGCTTTACAGAAATCCTCACACTAGGGACTTTTCTCTTCCTTAATAATAGGAGAGCAGATAAAAAAGCCATTAAATAAATTTCCTCTTTGTGCTAAAAATCTCTGGGGAAGGACCAAGAGGAGGGGTAAAATACGAACCAGACTTCTCTAGAACAGCTAGAGTTTATTACCTCCCTTTTACCCAGGAGTCAATTAACAGAGAGGTGAACAAAACTAATACCTCCCTTTTTTAATTCCAGTGCACAATGCAATATCCAGCATAAAGTAAATGCTCAGAATCTATTTGTTAAATGAACTGCAGCTACAATTATAGAATCAGTACCAGGATACCAGTCAGAGTGCGAGAGCTATGTAGGTCATGCTAAGCAAATCAGAGGGTTAAGGTCAATGAAGACCCAGTACAGCCCCCCAAAAAAACTTTTTCAAAGTAATTATTCTAAATCATCACATCAATCCCCCTAAAATATCACACTATGATTTTTAACAACACTTATTATATGAAATATTCATGTTTATTTTTAATAAATGTACTCATTTTATGTTATAAATACATATTTTATAATCCATTTGCTAATGCAGGAGACACAAGAGATGCAGATTTGATCCCTGGGCCAGGAAGATGCTCGGGTATAGGAAATGGCATTTCAGTATTCTTGTCTGGAAAATTCCACGGACAGGCTACAGTTTATGGGGCCATAAAGAGTCAGACATGACTGAGCAGCTGAGCACACACACACACATACACATACACACACACACACATACACACACACACACATACACACACACACACCCCTAGTTCAAAGGTTGGCACCTCCTGCAAGTATAAAACACACTTTTCCTTCCCCTTGCGTCTGTGTAGAAACAATCTACCTTGCTAACCAATCTCATCCCCTAGTCTTAGGCCCCAAAATACAAAAACAAACAAAAAACAAAAACAGGAGGACTTCCCTGGAGGTCCACTGGTTAAGATTCTGTGCTTCCACTACAAGGGCACAGGTTCGATACCTGGTCAGGGAAGATCACACATGCCCTGCATACAGGAAACAGCATCCCACTCCAGTATTAAGTGAAAAAAAATGTGAATGGTCCTAAGAAAGTCAAACAAAACCAAGGTGCATCTGATTTATTCTGGGCCTGCTGGGGGCTGGGGTGGGATGAATGTGAGGGAGGGAAGTAGAAGAGGGCAGAGAAGTCACAAAACAGGAATTTGGTATCTGGTAAAGTTCAGCCTTGGACTGATAGAGAGGGGTGGGGGTAGGGCTGTGAAAAACTGGAGGTGATCTGGAGCATAAGTCACACCAAAGAGGGTTTTCCCCTTGAGAATCTATCAGTCATAGGCTGCTCTGGGGAAGGGGGCAGAATGAGGACTGTACCCTCTTGGGATGGACTCAGTCAAGTTCAAGGCCTCAGAGAAGACTCCATTAGCCACAGCACTTGCAGCTACCAGGGAGGCAGGGCTTCAGAAGGTAAGGAGAATCTGGGCAGAGTCAAAATGGTCAAAGTCAGTCTTTTTCACACTATGGAGTCTATAGGATCCCCTAGTCCTTGAGAGCAAGCACTGGTCTTGTTGGCTTATTATTTTGTTTTTAACTTCCTACATCCCTCAGCACAGGGCCTGGAGGGCTAAAATCAACTCTTCCTCCTCTTTTCAGGCTGTTAGGGAAGAATCTTTGAGATGGGGACAGAAGTCTATAAAAGCGCACAGCCTCTCAACATTTTAGCCGTCTACTGGAAATTCAGGAAACGCAATCTCTCCATGTGCTGCGCTGAGGCATGTCTGTGGCCCCCAGGCTGACTTCTATACCACCCATCACTCTCAGCTCAGTCAGGCTCCTAGAGAGTGAGCCAGACTCTAGCAGTTTCCTAATGGGAAATCTCAGCCCTTCTTGGTGAGCAGCCAACACAGGAGCAGCCATCTTCACTGGCCACCTGGGGAGACATTTGCTCACAGTAAAATCCCGGACTTCCTGGAAGGCTTCCATGCTCAGAAGCTGCCTTGCTGGGTCTCTCCAACACTGCTCACAGGAGTGTAAATGGATAAGACCATTGTGCAAAGAAGTTCGTCAGTAAATACAGGCAACATTGATTGAATACTTACTCTGTGCCAGAAACCAACCAAAGTGTTTTACACACTGACATTTCATCCTCACGACAACCATACAAACTAGAGTTATCATCATCCTTGTTTTAAAAGACACATGAAGTGTCTTTTAAATATTCATTCAATTTGAATTACTGGGTCAGAGAGTAAGAATTTCTCTTCAGGAAACACTGCTTTATAAAAAAGACCTTTACCCACAAAGAAGTTTATCAATGTGATATTTGTTACCCTAAAAAAAAAGAAAAAAAGGCCCAGAGAGTAATATCTTAACATCAAATGAAAGAGAAATGTTTACTTCACAGTACCTCTAAACAAAAAAAATCTTATATAGCCATTATGCTCATGTTTATGAGATTGATAGTAAAATTTTTTTAATGACAAAATGATGAGATTTTTCAGTTCAGAATGATCACAACAATGCAAAGTTAAAATTACACACAGAGGGTTTTCTGGCTCAAGACAGCAGAGTAAATATGCAATACTATTTTCACTGTAATAGAAAATTCTGGTACTTTGAAATCTCAGATTATAAAAAATAAAAATAAAGCCACATATGTTAAGTTGTGAAAATTCAATATGAACTCAGAAGCTTGTAAACAAGTAACATTTTTTCTTTTTGTAGGCTAACACAGCAAAAGTTTATTTCTCACAGACATTTAACCCCATTCAGGTGAGACATTCCTCTTCCTTCTTGTACCTGTGCCATTGGGAACACAGGATTTCAAGGCAGCTACAGAAAGAGAGAGAGCAAGAGAACAGAAAGGTGTTTGAATAGTCAGCCTTAGAACTGGCTCTTTTTAAGCCCTTTCACTGACATGGTTCAAGATGTACTATTTGGCTCACTACCACCACTCAGGTGAATTATAAAACCCAGATCTCCAAACCCATCTTTCATTGAAAGGGCTCCTTACATTGCTCCTTAAATGGAGGTCCCATATCCTGGGATAAGAATAAAATCAGAATTGGGCAGGATCAGCATGTTACTGCTTAGAAAGTAGGCATGGTGAAAAACAAAGCTCAGGGGTGTCCCACCGCCCAATAGGATGATCAGAAAAGGGACCGTATTCATAGCTAATCGAAAAATTGTGAGCCTCCGTAAGACCATGACTACACAATGGCACACGAGAGAGACTGCAAACATATGGACAGAAATTTGAAACACAAAGCAGAAATAAATAGGGCATCCTTTTATCATTTTTAATTATAACAGTGTATTAACACACATTTGAGTCAGTGTATTTTTCATTTGAGAAGCATATATATAAGAGATGAGGTGTTTGGATGGCATCACAGATTCAATGGACATAAATTTGGGCAGACTCCAGGAGATAATGAAGGACAGGGAAGCCTGGCATGCTGCAGTCCATGGGGTCACGAAGAGTCAGACACGGCTTAGTGACTGAACAACAACAAAATATGCACACACACACACACACACACACACCTATATTGTTTAAAGTCTAACTCAAAAGCAAAATGTGAGAAAAATGTTCCCCAATAAGATAGAGACGATTTCAGGAAGGACAACCAGTGCCAACAGTCATTCATAACAACCAAGTGGAAGGAGACCCCATGCTCGTTAGCATCAGTGAACAGACATAATAACTCGTTAAAAAGAAGGTCCAGCCAAGCACTCCAAGATGATAAATTAGCTGCATTTCAAAGACTAAGGCCTAAGCAGACCTGACTTCTTATCTTCTAAACCTCAAGCTGACCCTATTCATTATAATGAAGTTCTGGAAAGGTATATATAAATTTCAATAATTTTACCTAACCAGCACAAAACATCCTGATGGCAGGACAATGGGATACATAATGGTGGCTGGGTAAAACAGAAAGAGTGCATCATCTGGGTTAAAGACACCAGATTAAAAAGAAAAAGAAATTTTAATAATAAATAGCATAATAAATATACCCTGATCATGAAGGGGGATCTGGCCTAATGATGGGTGGCTCGGGTTTGAATCATCTTGCACCTCATAACCAAGGCCCTCAGACTAACCGACTGGACCCCAATCCAGACTCTGAAACTTCTATTGATCTGAAACAATATCTTTCTTCCTTTTGAGGCTGGCAAATACCAGGAAGATGTCATGTATTATCTAGTGAAACCACTGTCACCTTAAGAAGGTAAACTTTGGAAAAAATTAAAAGATGAAGACTGGAGATAATAAAAAAAATTTATCCATGATATTCACACTTTACATTGGATTTTTCAATCATAGTATCATAACCAGTTTATCAATCACAAAAAAGTGTTTGTGCATATTTCTTCTATATCTTAGGTACTTACAGCATTTAAAATATTCTGACATATCGAATTTATAGTTGTAATAAACTCTGAAAAGTTTATTAAATGTTTGCAATCAATGTTCAAATATTTGGGGAAAATTTTACTAAATTCATAAGTACCATTTTATCAGTTGTGAGGTAGTATAGAAGTCTTTAGAGACGTATTTGTTTATTTATATTTTTGGCCACTCCACATGGCTTGTGGGATCTGAATTCCCAGACCAGCAATCAAACTAGTGTCCCCTGCATTGGAAGGCAGATTTCTTAACTGCTGTCCTACCAGGGAAGTCCCTTTAGAGGTGTATTTAGAGCAATGTTTATTTTTAAGTTAATAAGATTTTAAAATCAATCTTTATACCCAATACAAATTGTAGTGAATCTTTTTTTCCCAGGAGTCTTTTGGGCATTAACAAATACTATCACTGTCCCATCCTGACACTATAAAATGGTAGAAAGGAAATGATATGTTCAAAGATTTCTTGAACACAGACAGATAGACAAGTGATTGGTGATGAGCAGAAAGGAAGAAACTGCAAACCAGAAAAAGTCCAGAGCTGGCTGAAGCTAAGGGGAACCAGACACATATAGCAGAGGATGCTGTGCCGTGTTTACTCACTCAGTCGTGTCCAGCTCTTTGCAACCCCATGGACTGCAATCTGCCTGGCTCCTCTGTCCATGGGGATTCTCCAGACAAGAATACTGGAGTGGGTTGCCATGCCCTCCTCGAGGGTGTCTTCCCAATCGAGGGGTCAAACTCAGCTCTCCATAGCAGAGGATGAGTGGTGGGAAATGGAGCAAAAACAGGCCGATCGACAGCCAGTGCCCCACCCACGCAATGCTAAGAATTTAACCGCCCACCTTCTGGTCCAAAACCTCAAAAAAGCACTCTAGAGAAATTAGAAAAAAAAAAAATCTGAGGAGAATGAGGCTAGCTGGCAAGAATATCCAGGTTTTAAAAGAGGAAATGAAGGGGATCAGAATATGCCATTCCAAAACACTCCACTTAAGGATTACTTTGAGCTAAAGGCAACTGAGACACAGCAGATGTAGAAAAAGCTCTCTTTTTTCTCCCTTTCTGTCTAAAAGAAGGGTATAAATTTCCATTTGTCAAGGTAACAATTTCCTTTTACAAAAGTGTCCCAGGTCCCTCTTCCACACCAGGAAGGGAAAACTCATCACTGAGAATGGTACCAACTTGAATCTACATGAACAAACTTTACTGATATAACCCTTGTCTTCCATTCTGCGTGCCAAGTCGCTTCAGTCATATCCGACTCTTTGCGACCCTATGGACGGTAACCCACCAGTCTCCTCTGTCCATGGGATTCTCCAGGCAAGAATACTGGAGTGGGTGGCCACGCCCTCCTCCAGGGGATCTTCCTAACACAGGGATGGAACCCACATCTCTTACATCTCCTGACAAGAATACTGGAGTGGGTTGCCATGCCCTCCTCGAGGGTGTCTTCCCAATCGAGGGGTCAAACTCAGCTCTCCATAGCAGAGGATGAGTGGTGGGAAATGGAGCAAAAACAGGCCGATCGACAGCCAGTGCCCCACCCACGCAATGCTAAGAATTTAACCGCCCACCTTCTGGTCCAAAACCTCAAAAAAGCACTCTAGAGAAATTAGAAAAAAAAAAAATCTGAGGAGAATGAGGCTAGCTGGCAAGAATATCCAGGTTTTAAAAGAGGAAATGAAGGGGATCAGAATATGCCATTCCAAAACACTCCACTTAAGGATTACTTTGAGCTAAAGGCAACTGAGACACAGCAGATGTAGAAAAAGCTCTCTTTTTTCTCCCTTTCTGTCTAAAAGAAGGGTATAAATTTCCATTTGTCAAGGTAACAATTTCCTTTTACAAAAGTGTCCCAGGTCCCTCTTCCACACCAGGAAGGGAAAACTCATCACTGAGAATGGTACCAACTTGAATCTACATGAACAAACTTTACTGATATAACCCTTGTCTTCCATTCTGCGTGCCAAGTCGCTTCAGTCATATCCGACTCTTTGCGACCCTATGGACGGTAACCCACCAGTCTCCTCTGTCCATGGGATTCTCCAGGCAAGAATACTGGAGTGGGTGGCCACGCCCTCCTCCAGGGGATCTTCCTAACACAGGGATGGAACCCACATCTCTTACATCTCCTGAATTGGCAGGTGGGTTCTTTACCACGAGCACCACCTGGGAAGCCTTTATCTTGCATTAGTTTCTACCTTAAATTTACTTTCCCACAATCTCCCCACTCTTGGGAGCCCAAATCTCTTTTCTCATTGTCTCGTCACATCTCCATAATCTATCACTCTTTGTTAAAATGATAGGAGATCAGCTCTCAGCCTAACCACCCTTTGGGGGCTTTCACTTCTTTTGTGTGAAGCCCCCTGCCATGTATTAATAAAATATATCAATATCAAATGCAATCTGTATGCCCTTTCACCTATATATCTTGTCTTTTGTCAGTTTAATTTGCAGAACACCAAAGACGGAACAGAAGAAGATAGAGACAAAAGTGTTTTCCCTTTCCTGAGATGCAATAAAAGGGACATGACATGACTCAAAGAAATAAAGTATTAGGAGTTGTATTTTTAGGCCTAAGGAAAAGAGCTGCCTCAGACAAGCAACATTCCCACCACTTTTGAAAGGTTCTCCAAATAGGCAACCGATCTCCCCACTTTGGGGCCTTTTCATCAGCTTCCTCTCTCTTTTTTGTAAGCGTTATCTTCAAGAAGTACCAGTGAACATTAACAAATTTAGAATGAGATGAGTTCTCAGACATACTCCATCCTACCCTGCCTGAGACCAAGATGATGTGACGTAGAAAATCTACACATTGGACAGTGACAGTGCTGGGGTTCTGACTCCTAGTTCATTGCTGGTATAAGCGGGGCAGTGAGGTGAAGGCGTCATATGGAGTCCAGAAGCAATAAAATCTTCTCTAAGAAAAAGAAATGATCCTATGCATAAAATTCAAAGCCCACATAAGGAAAGATCTGATGTGAATTTATATTCCCTTGAACAAACTTCCACCAAATTCATTGAACCAAAG
Organism: Oreotragus oreotragus; assembly: GCA_006410675.1. NCBI lineage: Eukaryota > Metazoa > Chordata > Mammalia > Artiodactyla > Bovidae > Oreotragus > Oreotragus oreotragus. The sequence continues at coordinate 496,719 of SJYX01019403.1, read as the reverse complement.
AAATGTTTCCTTCACTTGAAAAATAATAATGTAAGAGCCCTTAGCATGTTGTGCACGGCCACGAAGCCACCGTTGCTTGAATAGATGCGATTCACAGACTTTCATATACTTGAGTAGAAACAGACTTTGTCATACATACACACAAAGAAAAAGTATACAGAAAAAAATAGCTTAGAAGTACTCTCTTTTTTCCTTTTTTTTGACTCGCAATGAGTCAAAGATGTGAATTAACAAAGATTCTCAATCACAGTCCCAAAGTATCAAGCTTGGTGTGTCAGAAAGAACTCTGATTATTCAGACTAGCCTAGAATGAACTGCAGCTCTCCATACACCTCAAAGAACTTCATTTTCTTCTCTGGGCCTTCATTTTCACTTCTAAAAATTGAGGGAATTGACTAACCCAGATAATTCTAAGCGTTTCCTTAGTTCTTCCCATTTCTAGTATTCTATATCATTACTCCTCATTTTCACAGTTTATTCTTTTATTCCTGTAAGCATGATCACCAACCTTTGCAAAATGCACTTGTATTAAAAGTGAAGTACAGCTAGAACGGAGATCTCTTGGCCAGTAAAATGCAAAGTGTGAGTGTTTGGCCTTCCTAATGGAATAAGGAGACAGATTGGGCTAGTCAAAAGTTGTGAAAACTTCATAACCCCAAACAATGTCAAAGTTGGCACCAAGAAGAGACATTTAGAAGCTGATGGAAAATCACAGAGTAAGCTCCCAAACAATACTTCTGGATACATAGTCATTTGTCAAGGGAGAACTATGCCCCAAACTTGGAATAGGACCCAGGCTGGAAATCAACCTGATTTAGCAAATTGTACTAAGTGTTGGTATTATGCAAATCTCTGTGCTCAAAGCTATGAAAGATACTGAAAAGGTTCAACTTAGCCCCCATCCCTCAGTTCATAGCACAGCAGAGTTTAGTCATTAGGAGCATGGGCTTTGAACTCCTTCCTGACTTCACCTCTTGCTAATCTTATGGGTTTTAGCCAAGTTACTTAATCTTTCTAAGCCTCCATTTTCTCATCTGTAAAACAGGGGTGATAATAACAGAGGATAATGCACCTCAAGCACCTTAGGACAGTGTCTCAGACAGTGAATTTTCAATAAATTTAAATTTACATGTTATATGGGTTATAAATGCTATAAACAGTAGGCAAGGCAAAAAAACAAAGATAATAAAGTCAAAGGCAAGATGCAGTAAGTGTTAAAGGAGTTTGGGTGATGTGATGACCACAGGACATGAGGCAAACTCTGGTGTTTTTCAGGGTTAGGAGGCTGACTTACCAATTAATTAATGAATATGATGTGTTAGGTTACAGTCAGAGAAAATGATGATCCATGGAAGCCCAAGAGAATGAAAACTAGCCTTCACTCCTTTCCTCTTGAGCTTCCCAGATGTCTCAGTGCTAAAGAACCTGTCTGGCAAGCAGGAGATGTAGGTTCGATCCCTGGGTAGAGAAGATCCCCTAGACAAGGCAACAGCAACCCACTCTAGTATTCTCGCCTGGGAAATCCCATGGACAGAGGAGCCCAGCAGGCTACAGTCCATGGGGTCACAAGGAGTTGGATATGACAGCAGCAGCAGCAACCCATTCTCTTATTGGTATGTTTGTTCCTCTATGTAGCTCAGTTCAGCCAGACTGATACCGGATCTGTTCCAATCCAATTTTCCAACTGCTAAATAACTACTAAAATAGCTAATACCTTATGAAGCAGCTATCACGAATAGTCCCATTTTACAGATGCAGTAAGCACAGAAAGGGTATTCAACAAAGGTCATGTAACTAGTCATATAACCAAGAGAACCCCAGAGTTTCACCATCCTAGTGCCTAGAGGGGTGATGAGCACATAGTAGATATGGTATAGATGTGTTGACTGAATGAGCTGAGAAACCTGGGGTTTGCACTCAGCACTGTGGGGCTCACCCGCTACACCCACTCCCTTTCTTGTTATCGATGACTAGTAATGTGTCTCAGCAACTGCTTCCAAGCCTCACTTGGGAAACTACAGACCTTAAAGTTCTGTTAAAGGTCAATGTTCATTAATAATTCCCTCAAAAGTTAACAGTGTGGGAAACATAGTTTTGAACCATTAGCCCACTGTGACTCCCTTTGCCTAACAAAGTAACAAAGCTATTTTTTTCTACTTCAGCAAAAATACTGTCTCTGAGATTCAATCTGGTGCCAGTGCAGAGGCCAGATTTCAGCATCAATATCCACCCCTTGATTACTGTTAATATTTCCATTTTTCAAGATAGGAAACAGAGGCAAAGAGGACTTCAGTGGCAGAGGCAGTGTTCAGACCCAGGCAGTGTGATACCAGAGTCCACTCTAAGCACTTCAGCACATGTTACACTTCCTTCACAATTTCACTGTGGGCATCAATCAAGTTGACTTTCCATCCCTGACTGGAGAAGTAACAAACAGTGTGTCTTTGCTCCTCTTAGAATAAATCTTCATGGTGGGTTCTCAAGCAGTGACTTTTGGGGGAAAGCTAGGCTGACCCCAATCGTAAAACTAGATTCCAGTGGGAGGAAGGAACTGGAGCCAACAGTGAGTGATGAATGGGTGGGGTATTGGATGTGAGAGGAGCAGCATATGAGTGACAGCAGCTGCCTGGTTCATCTTTTACCTGCCTCCTCTCCTTGTAGAATACTCAGCCTACTACATTTTAATGAAAGGCTGATTGGGGCCATGATTTAGTGGGCTCCTTAAACATGCGTCTTGCAGAGACAGAAATGTGCCTGCAAGACTTTACTTCTCCTGACCTTGGAAGTTCAAAGGCAGAGTCAGGCTCCTCCCTGCAGCACTGTAGGCAGTTGCCTAGGAGATGGGGTTTCAGTGGGCGGGAAAGACTCTTTCCTGGGAAAAGGGGGAGGGGGGACGCCAACCCCTTCTGCTCTGTGAAGCCAGAAACTCTCAAAGAAGGGGAAAATAACTTTTATTCCACACTGACAGATGGGGCTTATATGCAAAAAATTGCATGAGAGATGAAATATAGTGATTTCAATTCACATTAAAGAGGAAAGAGTTATTATCAAAGCATTTCCTGAGAGGCCTTGTGAATAGAAGCCAGGAGACAGGGAGGAATGGGGCTCCTACAGAAAATCTAGAAGGGAGGAAGCCATCCCCTTTCACAAAGGAGGTTCCCAAGCACCCTCCCTACCTCACCTTCAAGACTCACACCTTGCCTCTGTGTGTTCCCATAAGGGTTCCATGCCTGAGACTCTCCCCTGTCTTATTACGCAAACTCCTGTTCATCCTCCAAGACCCTATGTGAATATGTCTTTGCGTATCTTCCCTCACCTTTCTATCTGGAGCCTTCATTCCTGCCCCCACTTCACTTTGTACATCCTTCAATCATCTTATTGATACTAAGTTTTTAAAGGAAAAGGAGAAGAAGAAAGGGAAAAAAGAGAGGAGAAGAAAGGCACTATTTGCTTTATTTCACGTGGGAATTATTGTGAAGAGGTAGGTACTATTATTTCCAAATTACCTATGACCAAACAGCCTGTAGACCAAAAATTCTTAAAGAGATGGGAATACTAGACCACCTGACCTGCCTCCTGAGAAATCTGTATGCAGGTAAAGAAGCAACAGTTAGAATTGGACATGGAACAACAGACTGGTTCCAAATTGGGAAAGGAGTACATCAAAGCTGTATATTGTCATCCTGCTTATTTAACTTATATGCAGAGTACATCATGAGAATTGCCAGGCTAGATGAAACACAAGCTGGAATCAAGATTGCAGAAGGAAATATCAATAACCTGATATGCAGATGACACCATTCTTATGGCAGAAAGCGAAGAAGAACTAAAGAGCCTCTTGATGAAAGTGAAAGAGGACAGTGAAAAAGTTGGCTTAAAACTCAACATTCAGAAAACTAAGATTATAGCATCTGGTCCCCATCACTTGATGGCAAATAGATGGGGAAACAATGGAAACAGTGACAGACCATTTTAGGGGGCTCCAAAACCATGCAGATGGTGACTGCAGCCATGAAATTAAGATAGTTGCTCCTTGAAGAAAAGCTATGACCAATTTAGACAGCATATTAAAAAGCAGAGACATTACTTGGCCAACAAAGGTCTGTCTAGTCAAAGCTATGGTTTTTCCAGTAGTCATGTATGGGTGTGAGAGTGGAACCATAAAGAAAGCTGAGCACTGAAGAACAGATGCTTTTGAACTGTGGTGCAGGAGAAGACTCTTGAGAGTCCCTTGGACTGCAAGGAGATCCAACCATTCCATCCTAAAGGAAATCAGTCCTGAATATTCATTGGAAGGACTGATGTTGAAGCTGAAACTCCTATACTCTGGCCACTTAATGCAAAGAACTGACTCACTGGAAAAGACCCTGATGCTGGAAAAGATTGAAGGTGGGAGGAGAAGGGGACAACAAAGATTAAGATGGTTGGATGGCATCACGAACTCAATGGACATGAGTTAGAGTAAGCTCTGGGAGTTGGTGATGGACAGGGAAGCCTGCCGTGCTGCAGTCCATGGGGTCGCAAAGAATCAGACACAACTGAGCGAATGAACTGAACTGAAACAGCTTCAGAGAGGCTAAGTAACTTGCCAAGGTCACATGTATAGAGCAGAGTCAAGACTCCCCGCTGGGGCCATCTAATCAAATCTGGCTTTAAGCTCTCTTCCTTGTTAGATGTTATCATTCACGCTTTTATGGTCACTTTTTCTGGTAGACCATGAGCTCTCTCCTTGAAGCAGCAATTCTGATAAATTTGCTGTTTCATTTCCCACTGTGTCCAGAACAGTGCATGGCATAGACTAGGGAAAGATTTGCTGAAAGGAGGAGAGAGAAAAAAGAGGAAAGAAGCAAGGAATAAAAGTGATTTGATGAACAAAGAGATGGCAAGTGGCAAGGGGATATGTGCCTCCCCCCAGCGTGTGCAAGTAAAGTTATCCCAGTGAATCCACAAAGTCTTGGAGCTCTGTTATGAGCTCTGCAAAGACAGACACAGTCAGGCACAGGCTATAAACTGCAAACACGGCGGCAGGATCACATTAACCTTAAACAGGGCCTGGTATAGATTATACCTTCTCTCTGCTACAAACACAACTCTTTAGGGATATTATCTAGTAGTTGGGGCAGTCTTGTTCTAAGGGGAACACTATTTGTTAACAGTCACTGAGCCAGACCCAGTCAGTGTGCTTAGGGCAATGATTTCCAATTGCTTTGCAGTTCTAACAGTCTAGCAGTGCTTGGCCTCAGGATAGCGGACCCCCATCTTTAACAGCACTGTATGGCAAGCATTTTATCATTATTGCTTTTGCTGATTACCCACATAAAGTCAGCTTGTTGCAAGATTTCAAATGATGCTGAAAGTATAAGTTATAAAGCATAAGTTCCTCTGCCTCTCTCTCAGCTTCCACTTTCTCTCTCCCTTGGAGATAACCACAAAGAACCACTGACATACACTAATAAATACATACTCTTTCCACAGAGGGAATACCAAACTATGCACAGTTGTAGAGTCAGCTTTTCTCACTTTCCAGTTCTAGACACCTTCCCATGTCAGTTCAAAATCTTTATCATTCTTGTTAGTATCTGTATCATACTTCACTGTGGAGATGTATCTTTATTTAACCATTCTCCTACTCACAGGTATTAGAGCTAGTTCCATTCTTTTTCTATTAACAAGGTTGCAATAAAGATCTCGCTTGAGATGTAGATGATGATGTAGATGACATAGATAAGATAGTATATATCTGTATATAGATGACAGATATATACCTTTGAATCATATGCAAATCATCTGTAGTATAGATTTCTGGGGTGAGACTATAGGCGTGCATAACTAATTTTCATATTAATAGATATGACAAACTACCCTTGAAAAAACTGGACTAGTATATACTCCAATCATGTACTATACATGATGAAAAGAACACTTTGGAGACTGTGATCCCAGCAAAAACTTTTCTTAGGAGCTTTGGTTTATAGTTTGTTATAAAACATAAGAACATCTCTAAGATTTCAAATCCATATGGAAAGGGTAGGAAGTGTTAGAAAATCAATTTAAAAATTGTTTCTCTGAGATCATAACCCTAGGATACTGGAAGAATTCAAGTGAATCCCAGAGATGCCCCTCATGCCACTCTGCTCCACGTTTAGAAGGGGCAGAAAATATTTTCCTTTCCTACTTTGCTCACTCCTCAATCCCACACACAATCGTGCTAACATGGGCTCATCAAACCCTGGGGCTCTAACCCCAGATGCCTGCAGTGTCCAGAAAGTGAGGGCAGGAGCAAAGGAGGCCAGGGTAACCCAAGACAAGTAGATCCAAAATCCCTACTGTTAAACTGCATCACAGAGTTGAGCATTTGGCTCCCATGTTTTTACGCCAACTGGCCAAGAAGAAACTAACTTACTGGAAAGAAGCTGGCAAGAGGTGCACAGGGTTTCCCTGGTGGTCCAGTGGTTAAGGCCCTGCACTTTCACTGCAGAGGGCACAGGTTCAGTCCCTGGTTGGGGAACTAAGATCCCACACGTCTTAGTGGGATTCTCTTAGCCAAAAAAGAGAAAACACACACACACTTGCTGCAAAACAAACGCTGAATGCTATTTTTAAAGAGAAGAGGAAAAAAAGAAAAACATTTTTAAAACTTGCTCATTATTTCGGCCACAGGTAGAACCTATCAGTCAGGTTTCACTTGCTTGGCTTTAGCATAAATTGCCTGGCTCCTGGCACTGGAAACCTGAAACCATTTCACTTGTGGCATCTCTTACTCCTCCCCAGCACCTCCATCATTTTCCCAAGCTCATTTTTTACTCTGCTGCTGAAGAGGAGAAAAAAGGTTCATTCACGTAGGTAATAAATGAAGCCCTGACTTTGGGAGAGGGCTAATTAGTGCGCATTATCACTCGGGCTAATGAGATCTCAGCAGTGCTGCCCGAGCCTAACACGCCTAATCAGAAATTTAAATTAAGAAGTCCCACTCTCTGTGATTAAGGAGATAGTCACTGAAACACTGCACTCCTAATTCCTCTGTATTTCCATTCACCAAATCAGTATCAAATGTTTTATGATACTGAAAATATGCTTAGTTTAAAAGGAACAGATGCCCAAATCTCCTTGCGCTCGTTTAGAGAGACAATCTTATTTTTCTTTATCTGGGGTGTTATCAGTTAGGATTACACCCAGACACAGAGACACACAAGTGATTCTAACTGGATTTGGTTGAAATTGTTTCTTTATGAGCTATATAAACAGAGCTTTAACAAAAATCCCACCACCATGGGGGAAAAGAAAGGGGTTAGACTTGGAAGGGGCTAGAAAGGTATATGGCTAATTCTAGTACCATAAAAAAGTCCTTATTTTATTTCAACAATCATTCTGGCAGGGAATAAGGTACCCTTGAATAATCTAACAAAACTTTCATAAACTTCTACTCTATGTCTGACTCTTTCAGACACTGTTGCACGATAATGCTGCTGCTGCTGCTGCTAAGTCGCTTCGGTCGTGCGACCCCATAGACGGCAGTCGTGCGACCCCATAGACGGCAGCCCATCAGGCTCCACTGTGCCATTTCCTTCTCCAATGCATGAAAGTGAAAAGTGAAAGGGAAGTCGCTCAGTCGTGTCCGACTCTTAGCCACCCCATGGCCTGCAGCCTACCAGGCTCCTCCGTCCATGGGATTTTCCAGGCAAGAGTACTGGAGTGGGGCACGATAATGGTCCTGTCTAATAGAGATCAATTTCTGTACAGACATTTAAATCTGTCTCAGCCGCTATATACAAAAAGGCCTTACACAAGACCTTACGCTTAAAGACTCTAAGCCTAAATTTCATCTCTTATAAAGTAGATCATGCTAAAATTAACAGCCTCTCTTCATTAACAAGCACCATCAAGAGAGTGAAAAGACAAGCCACAAATGTGGAGAAGCTATTTGCAATGAACAAAGCAACAACAAAAATCAAATATACAGAATGTATAAAGATATCCCCAAAGCAAATAAGGAAAACATAACAATCACATAAACATGGCCAAAAGTCTTTAAAGAGACATTTTACAAAAAGAAAATCCAAACAGCTAGTAAATACACAAAAAAGATGCTCAATCTCATTAGAAATTAGAGAAATGCAAACCACTGAAATGCATACCAGATGAAATCCTGAGACACTAATTCACACATCATGATGGCAGTGGGAAAAATTCTAGTAATACCAAATGGTCACAAGAATGTAGAACAGTGGAATACTTACACACTGCCAGAAGAGGTGAATTTTGTTATAATCACTCTAAGAATTTATTTGGCATTAAACTTGAACTGTTGAACTATTTGGTAACAAGCTTGAAGATGGGCATGCTCCATGACCCAGCAATTTCCAAATCTGCTCTTAAGTTCTTGAAAATGTATACCAACATTCAGTACATGTTTATAATAGCAATGGTTACAGCAATAAAATTCAGGAAGCAACCTAAATGTCTATCAGCTGGGCTTCCCTAGTAGCACAGATGGTAGAGAGTCTGCACGCAATGTGGGAGACCAGGGTTCAACCCCTGGGTCGGGAAAATGCCCTGGAGAAGGGAATGGCAACCCACTCTAGTATTCTTGCCTAGAGAATTACATGGACAGACCTATCTAGTCTATCAACTGCTGCTGCTGCTGCTAAGTCATTTCAGTCGTGTCCGACTCTGTGTGACCCCAAAGACGGCATCCCACCAGGCTCCCCCATCCCTGGGATTCTCCAGGCAAGAATACTGGAGTGGGTTGCCACTTCCTTCTCCAATGCATGAAAGAGAAAAGTGAAAGTGAAGTCACTCAGTCTGTCCGACTGTTAGCGACCCCATGGACTGCAGCCCACCAGGCTACTCCATCCATTGGATTTTCCAGGCAAGAGTACTGGGGTGGGGTGCCATTGCCTTCCCCGTCTATCAACTAGAGAACTGATATGTTATAATATATTCACACTGTGAAATACTATGCAGTAGGGAAAAGGAGTTAAAGGTACAAGTACAACCCAAATAAGCTTCAGGAGCATAGTGAAAAATCACAAAAGCAAACTGTAAAATAATTCATATGGTATGATTCTATTTACATAGTGTCTTAAGATATGCAAAATTAAATCCCATGTCAAGCGTAACAGTTTGACTTCAAAGATCATCACTTGTAAACTCAAGCCTGTCATCTTTGGTGGAGAGTAAGGGCAGGCGGGAGTAGAATGAAGGGCTATGGGAGTGGCTACAAGTGGGCATCCATCCATGAATTACTCTGACCTCATGAAAAGACACTCCAGAGGTGTCTGTGGAGGAGGTCAAGTGCACCAGAAGGCTGAGAGAAGAGACAGTAGTGGCCCGCATCCCTACAAGTCATGCCTGGTAGACTGGCTTCAAGGAGGTTTTCCTGCTGCTCTAAAAAGATAGCTTAATACTTGAAACCCATTAACCAGAGCTGAAGCCAGCCAGCTCTTCCCGGCCAGCCTCCATCATCCCTTCAAAGGACAGGCAGTTAGAAGCTGTTAGCTTGTGCCCACTCTGTAAGTCCCATGTTAAAACTGGCCTGAAATCAGGAAGCCCCCTCATGCCTGGGCATAAGAATCCCTCTTTCTCTTTCCTAAAGGGGAAAAAATGGAGAAGAAATAAGCAGGTATGCAGCACCAACAGTGGTATAGACACAGCACACAGGATCACATCCAACCCACGCTGTAGCCCCGTGCAGCAGTTAAGATTATCCCCACTGACCAATGAGGACATCAATGCTCAGAGAAGTTAAGTAACTAGCTTATGGCCACCCTGCTAGAAAGTGCCTAGACTGGCACTTAAATCTAAGCCAGCCAGTGTCACAGCCCCATAACCATTCTTTTAGGTATCAAAACTACTTCCTGCAGCCTAAAGCTGAAGGCCATGTTAAACAACAAGGATGGATGGTTCAGTGGGTATGGAAGACAATCTAGAAGAGTATAAAGTGTCAAAGTTACATCTACTACTGCAAAACACGGTTCCTTGCTACTGGAAAACCAGCATCCCCAAAACACCCCAGTTGGAAGAGAGGACGCACACATGAGATTTTATTATGGGAAGGAGTTCTGAGAGGAGGCAAGAGAAAACCAAGAACTGAAAACAGAACAAAAATGTAATAAAAATTATGGGTCTCAGAAAACTCTCATCCTAAACCTTGTTGAGACCAGAAGTCGTTAATCTCTCGATTCAGATTGGGGTCATGGTACCAGCACTGGGCTTTCTGCCCCAAATCCCTCAAAGTAAATTCAAGCTCTTCAGCTCAGTCCCATGCCTTTAGCCTGGAGAAGTTAATAAATTAGCTATCAAAGGCTGCTTCTGTCTCCCTGCTCACCCGATTAATGATAATCTATGGGGGATGAACAATGTTCAAGCTGACGCTGGTGGAATGCTAAGGGAATTCCAATTAATTCCTCAGATAGCAACTCTCCTTTGACAGGTTCCTCTGCAGAAAGACCTTGCATCTATTTCAGCCAAATGAAGCTCCTTTAAAGGCAACCCTTGCCTCATACTGGGCACTGTGTGTGAACCAGTCCCAGCAATGAGGGGTCTCCATGGAATAGGAAGGCAGGGGCAGGGGTGGGGGCTCCCTGCCTACCTCCTGCCCTGGTACCTAAACTCACCCAACATCTCACTTGTTTCCATGTACAGCTAGTCTTCACAGCTCTTACCCCAAATATCATTTACTGTTTCATTTTTATACCCTGAGCCAGATACTGTGGGGCACTGGGTACTGGTTAGGAGAGCTACTTTTAGGATGAGACTGTCCTGACTAGAAAGCAGGCTCTGCCTTTTACCACCTGTGTGGTGTCAAACAAATTGCTTGCTGCTTCTGAATCTCAGTTTATCTATAAAATGGTTACAATAATAATAATCCTATTCACAGAAGGATAAAAGTGGACAAGAATGGACATTAGCAGTTTTGATTATTATTGTTCTAGTTACCTTATTTGAGCTAGTAAGTGGGTATTATAGTCCCACTTACACCTTTAGACCCCAAGACTCAGAGGGAAAGCCATTTATTTCCCCAGGGACATAGCTCGCTAGAGGCAGAGCCAGGAGTCCTATCTACTTGGCATCAAGCCTAGAATGTCTCGCCTCTGAACTTGTCTCTGGTGTTCCTTTCAGATTTACTTGAAAGTCTTCTCTCTGAAACAGAGGAAGTAGCCTTCATGTCAAGAGTCTCTTCTGATACCTCCCACAAGGAAGGAAGCCGCTCTCCAAGAGGCTCAACATTGATTCAGAACAGAGTAGGAGTTCTCCCACAAGACTGGCGGAGCAAGCCATGGGGGCTGTGCATCACCAAAGAGCTGGGGCACTGCCTGACAACAGGCAGCTCTCCTGCACTCCAGCCACTACCCACTCCTATCGCTGGCTCAGACAGTTGCATGCATCACTCTGGAACAGATCTAGAAAGCAGACTCTCTCAGCACAGCTTGGACCCCAATTTCAGAAAGGTGTGCTAAATCTCAGAGATTATGAAAATCTGATTTGGAGGATGTAGCAATTTAGAAAAATAACAGAAAGTCTGAAAGATAGCTGTTATTCAGATGATTTCTATCTCAGCCCAGTTTCTCCATTGGGATATTTACCCTCAGAACAATTTGGGTTAATAGAGAGGCAGCCTGGTGCTTCATAAATGGTCAACTGTCAGTCATTATTCTTGTAGGAAGTAGCTATGGCAACCTCAATTCCACAAGTTTGGAAGGAAATCATTATCTTGTTAATATCAATTTCAAAGACCGAAATAGACCCCAAAAGATAGCAGTTTCCTTTAATAATCTTTATATTTGAAGAGCATACGTTTATGGTAAGTGTTCCAAATACCTCTCTAGTCTCCAACATTCGTAAGTTCCTTTCTCATGCAGAAGAGTCCAGCCTCTTTAACATCTCCCCCATGGCCTTTAATAAAAACAAGAGGCAGTAGCATACTGTCACAAAGCTTATTTGAGAATGTGTTCATGCTCAATTGCTAAGTTGGGTCCAACTTTTGCACCCCATGGACCCACCAGGCTCCTCTGTCCATGGGATTTCAAAGGCAAGAAAGCTGGAGTGGGTTGCCATTTCCTTCTCCAGGGGATCTTCCTGACCCAAGGATCAGACTCAAGTCTCTTGCCATTTCTCCTGCATTGCAGGCAGTTTCTTTGCTGCTGAGCCACGAGGAACCTAAGCAAATCACGACCCATTACAAGGGAAGAATTCTATCATTTACACATAATCTCTTTAGCTTATCTCTTAAGACCCACTTTAAGAAACTCCTTGGTGGTACAGTGGTTAGATCCCTCTGCTTTCACTGCTGGGGACCTGGGTTCAATCCCTGAGATTCATACTAGCTGCTAAGGTTCACACAAGATGCACGGTGCAGCCAGAAAAGGGTAGAGGAAAAAAGACCCACTTTAAGTTCCACCCTTTCCAGAAAGCCTTCCTAATGACCACAGGCACAATTCCAGCCAAAGAAAGCCATAAAAACTCCTAGAAACGGTTTCAGTCAGTCCCTTATTTTTTATTGCTCTATTCCATGATGATGATAATAATTCAGTCCATTGTTTTATCATCACTGAATGCTCACAGATACATTTATCATGTTCTTGAGTTTATGTTGGACTTTTATGTGTATCTTTTCTCTTTAAATTGATGGTAAGCTCACTGAGGAAAAGGGACCATTTTCTTGCTTATTTGTACTCCCTATTACCTACTATGACTCATGATACAAAAGTGCAGTTTAGGGGGTATAGGTCACTTGAAGGTGACTCCATTTGTGTTTGTGCCTTGCCAAAAGTGTGGTAGTTTTACTAGCTTTTATCTGTCCTGTTATGAGTCAGGGAAACATAATGGAGCCACAGTATCTAAGCTGGATGAAATTTTCTTCCCCTGATAAGTCAGGAGGCCCTTATTTCTAGGAAGTCACTTTTATTTGCATGTGACAAAAGAAAGAGGAAATAAGGAGGGCTGTGTCTGGCCGGTACCCTTTTATGTCAACAAGAATAGGGTTCAAAGCACTCGAGTTTTCTATGTTGACTCGCTCAGCTAGGTCATAAAATTCTATTGTTTTTAGTCACTCAACACATTTCTCTCTCCAGCTTCCATATCTTGCATAGACCCAGCTGCTCCTGCCACTCATCATCTCCCATCACAAGCAATAGGCTTGACCAATCATGGCTCCTTTTGGTTGGTTCAGGAATGAGCACATGGTCTGAGCAGAGCCAATCAGAGCCCTTTTATAAGGTTACTAATACAGAGGCATTAAAAAAGGTAAGTTCTCATTCTATATGTGGGTCCTGAATTGGAGCTGTGCCCACCTAGAACCGTTAGCAACCATCTTCCTTAGCAACATGGGAGAATCCCTGTTTTATGACAGAATGAACTCACAAACATAGGGAAAAGAAGAAGAGTTAGGAAAAAGAGCCTCCATAACAACATTTGAGCCACAGAACCCAGCTATGCCTCATCCACCTTGCACCCTGGACTTGCAGTTTCTTAAGCAAATCCATTCTCTTTTCACTTATGTCAGTATGGAGTAGGTTTCTGTCATTTACACAGCCAGAATCCTGATAAATACAACAGCATCTTAGCAGGAACAGAAAGTATACTCCATGAGGGAAAGCCACATCTGTCTTGTTACGGCCATACCCTTAGAGTCCAGCTCAATAATTATCTGGTAAATGAAAGAATATGTCTCTGTATTCATAAACACCTCAGCAGGAAATGGTCCAGCAGGCATCTGAGTCATCACCATTTGTTCTTTGAAGAAGAGAGCCATTCCTTGTCCTTATTCCAGTCTACTGTATGAGATTTTCAAGAGGGCATCTGACAGTTTATTGGTTAAACGCTCCAAGTTCCTAATTTGACAATTCCTTGGTGAAATACTCCAGTTTTCACCTGTGTATCTTGATCAAAATGCTTTTCATGTTTGAGTGAAGTTGATCTGAAGACTTCTGGGGTTCTTTCTCATTCTTTAGCCCACTGCAGACCCTTACTAAATTGCAAAGAAGGTCTCTGAAAGGATGTTTCTTAAATATTTTAAAATAACTTCCATTTCCCAAAGTAGAATCCTTCAGCACTGGTAACTTAGCAACATGACAAAACACCTCCACAAGCAAAAAGAAGGAGGAAAAATTTGGTCTTTTGTCATATATGTATTTACTTGCGATGAGCGTGTCACTCACTGATAAGCAAAACAAACAGAATTACTATCATACGCATGCCTTCTCTGTTGGTGTTGAAAGAGATGTTTGTATACAAATAAGAAGCCCACACAAATGGAGTTTCTAGCAAGTCTGCAATATTTCTAAACCCCTCAGTTAATTTTTCAGCCCCACTACACCTATATGACATACCGGAGATTTAAAAAGAGAAAATATTTGGAATACATTTTAAAGTATGGTCTTTTTCCTATGCTAGGTAGGGAGGTATGGAACACCTAAGCAAAAATATTCATGTGTATCCTGGGCACCAATTTATCTGGAGATATCAATCAAGTGCCTGGATTAGGAATAAAGCATGCTGAGGACATCACTCCTGTTCCCTGTTTTTGTAGATCTGCATCTAAGGTTAGTAAATAACCTCCCTTAATGAGATCCTGTGTCATTAGCAGTGCTGCAGGGAATCATGGCAGAAAGTGAAGAATATTCTAACATTGTGAAGAGGTCCTCCTGATATAGAGAGTCCATGCAACAATAGTGTTTGTGCCTTCTGAGTTTCCCAGGGCTTTTTCTTCCTTCCTTTCTTTCAAGTATAATTGCTTTATAATGTTCTGTTAGTTCCAGGTGTACAGCAAAGTGATTCAGTTAGACATATATTTTTTTCAGGTTTTCTATTATAGGTTATTACAAGATTATTGAATATTGTTCTCTGAGCTACACAGTAGGTCCCTGTTGCAGAGAAGGCAATGGCAACTGACCAGTACTCTTCCCTGGAAAATCCTATGGATGGAGGAGCCTGGTAGGCTGCAGTCCATGGGGTCACTAGGAGTTGGACACAGCTGAGCGACTTCACTTTCACTTTTCACTTTCACGCATTGGAGAAGGAAATGACAACCCACTCCAGTGTTCTTGCCTGGAGAATCCCAGGGATGACAGAACCTGATGGGCTGCTGTCTATGGGGTCGCACAGAGTCGGACACGACTGAAGTGACTTAGCAGCAGCAGCAGCAGTGTGTGTCTGTTAATCCCAAATTCCCAGTTTATTCCTATCTCATTTTCCCTTTGGTAACCATAAGTTTGTTTTCTATAACTCATAGGCATTTCTTTTTGGTCACACTACGTGGCATGTGGGATCCTGTTTCCCCAACTAAGAATTGAATCCACATCCCTTGCATTGGAAACGCAGAGTCCTAACCTCTGGATCGCCAGGGAATTCCTCACAGGCCTGTTCTGATGTTACACCATGGTGACCACGGTTATCAGCTAATGAGATCACAAATGCCATCCCAACATGTGCTCTACCTCAGGTAACATTAATAAGACAACTCCAAAATGTCCCAGAGTGACCTTACTTATGAGGAGGTTAGTCCCTACCCCTCCATTGCTTTAAAATTTTCACGAAAACCCCACCTCTGACAGGAAAAAGGCCACATTTCTTCGCATGGACCGCAGGGACGCTGGTGATCTGGGACCTCTACACTTTGCCTCATTTCCTACCGTACCGTCTCATGGTTTTTTCTCCAAAAGCACAGACTTCTCAGCGTTCCCTCTCGTTTTCCAGTGACCCTCACTCCAGTGCCTTTGCTCAATCTCTTCCCTCGTTTGGCTTCCCCAGACTACTCGGTAGTCAAAATCATACCCGTTGCAACGAGGAATCCTTCCCCTACCCACTCCCCTCTTCTCCACCCTACAGATCCACAGGCTGGGTCAGAGTTCCTTCCTGGTGTTCCAAAATGCCCCATATCTGCTGCCTTCATTGCATTCATCACAGGTCAGTATCATTTTCTTTCTATTAGTCACCTTCCTCCACTAGACTGAGATCTCCTTCTGGACTAGAACTGTGTTCTCAGGCAATTCTTAATTACTAATGCCTGGCACAGAAACTGGCATCTAGGAGGCACAACCAAAATATTTCTTGAATAATGAATAAATTAACTTCTATTTTCTCCCCAAAATAAATCATAATTCCTCTTAAAGCACAACCAACAAGCACACACATAACCTTGCACATGCATATATATATATACAAGCATACACACAGCCTCACACATACAATCCTAATAACAACTTTTGAAAAGAGAAGAAAGGAATTATGAAACAATAAAATGTCAGCATTCGAAAGTACCTTTTGAAAGTCTAACCTTTTTCTGTACATGAATACTTTATCAATCCAGGAAGTCAGGTGTAACTCTCACATCTCCGGTGACTGACAGGGAACTCACCACCCACAGAAACAACCTTTTCTATTCTTGGGCTACTCTTGAGTGTTGCAAGTCCCTGACTATGATGAGCTGCAACTTACTTGACTATAACTTCCACCAACTCGCTGGTCCTAGCTCCGATCTCTAGAACTACAAAGAGTAAGTCTAAGTCTTCCCGTGTGACAGCCCTATCAAATATTTAAAGAAGCCAAGGGAACACACCATACATTCCTTAAACTGATGCCCAAACACTAGGCACCTGAGTCCCTCTCACAAGCCCTGGTCCTTCTTCCTGGACGTGCTCCAGAATCAACCCTCAGCATCTGCAATTAAAAACTTTGAACGTGCATGTTGGTATAAATTATAAGATGAAATTCTTAAACTTTACTGAACTTTAAAATCACTGGGGAATTTTATTAAAATGCACTGTAGGAGGTCCCCACTCACAGAGATTCTGATGCTCCACCAGGATATGCACTAGGAAAATAGAGGAAACTCTATTTTCATAAGCTGGTCAATCCATTCAACTTTGTGAGGTCCACAGGCCACTCATCTAAGATGTCACCCATCTTAGTTTTCTCTTTTGCAGACAAGGGTTCAATCAGTCCTCTTCTCAGATCACAAGGTGAGTTGAGATCTAACTCCTAAATTAGGTGACAAGACACTGTCTTAATATTGAATGCACATAAGATGGAAAGAGAATCAAGCATTCACCAAATCTTCAATGTGAGCAAAAGAAGAGCTAGCACGTGGTGTCCCTGCCTCAGAGGCTGAGTGAGAAAGGTTGGGGAAGAGAATGAGAGAGCAGATTTCAAGCTGTTTTAAGCAGCATAAAGATAAGTGATCTGCTCTCTGTATTTTCTGAATGTGTCTTAGGAAGCCTCTTTCATTCCATAAATACTTGTATTAGTAGATCAAATAAGCTGAAGAAGAACTTAGGCGTGATGCCAGGAGAAAAATCATGCCGGCGTGGCTTCACTTCGTTAATGCTATTAGTAAATCATTAATGGACACTATTGATGACTTTTACTTAAAGAGAGTCTTTCTTTTTAAACAATGGAAAACAAGCTACAAAGAATAAGGCCTCATAAAGAAGTTTCCAGGGAGAGGATATTCTCAAAGGATGCTAAATACCCAGGCTCCAGAATCAGACAATGCTGAGTTTGAATCCTTACCCCTTCCAATTACTAATTTCTTATTAATACCTTGAGCAAGTTACCTAAGTCAGCAGTCCCTAACATTTTTGGCACCAAGGACCAGTTTCATCAAAGGCAATTTTTCCAAGGACCGGGGCCAGGGGAAGAGATGGTTTCAGGATGACTCAAGCATACTACATTTACTGGGCACTAGGGCTTCCCAGGCGGCTCAGATGGTTAACTGTTTGCCTGCAATGCGGGAGACCTGGGTTCAATCCCTGGGTCGGAAGGATCCCCTGGAGAAGGAAATGGCAACCCACTCTATTACCCTTGCCTAGAAAATCCAATGGACAGAGGAGCCTGTAGGCTATAGTCCATGGGGTCGCAGAGAGTGGGATATGACTGAGTGACTCCAATTTGCTTCTATTATTACATCAGCTCCACCTCAGATCATCAGACTTTAGATCCCAGAGGTTGGAGACCCCTGACTTAAGTAATGTTCAAAGCTACATTTCCTCATCTGTAAAGTGGAACTTTTAATGGTTCCATTATCATGGGGTTGTTAATGAAATGAAAATACAATACAAGGTCCCAACTTATTAGGTATTATTTAATTTCTTATCCATACCTGCATGTGCTTATGTTTTTCTTATTTCTTCCAAATTCATAAAATACCGTATGAAGTCAGTAGTCAAACTACTCCCCCATTTTACCAATAAAGACACGAAGGCAAAGATTTGGCCAGTTGCCAGGGAAACAAAATTCCGGCCATTCAGCCATGAGTCTGGAGCTCCATTCCCATCAGCCTCCCTCCCGCAATGTTGACCGGGTATCAAGAGAGCCAGAGGGGCTTCTGAAAGCAAACCGGCCTGATGCTCACCCGAGGGGAGCTAACACAAGACGGACAGCTACAGATCTAGATTCCATTCTTTCCCGTGTGTTCAGTTATTCCTTGGTTTGTTCATTTCACTCAGGCCCTGGGCCAGGACCTGGAGGGAGGGGTAAGTAAAGCATATTGGATGACCTTTGTTCTCACACTATTTGGGTCTCTGCTCAAATGTCATCCTACCCAAGGTCTCTCCCAGTGTATCACCCTACCCAGCAGAGCAGCCTGTGTCCCCGTCATCTGTTTTATTTTTCTCCATTCCCTCACTTACTATGTTTTTCTTGTTTTCTTCCGTCATCCCCTGCTATAAGATAAATTCAGTGATGGTAGGACTTTTTCTCTATTGTTCATTTTTCTATTCCCAGCCCTGAGAATGGTGCCCAGCCCACAGTACACACTCAACAAAGTATGTGTTTGCTAAATAAACAAAGGAGGACATCTTGGGGGGTGGAGGGAAAAGGAAGTAAACCAATAAGTGGGTGTGTATGGTGAAGTGCTAAGAAGGCAGCCCACTGGGGTTGGCTAGAGAATGATGGGCAGGAAACCTGTTGGTTGTTGGAGATGGTGATGGAGAATCTCCCTAAGTAGGTAACAATCAAGGGGTCAATGAGCAGCTTATATACAGACAAGGAGCGAACTCTACCTATTGCCCCCAGGTGATCCAAGGCCAGTCACTGCCCTTTCCAAGTTGCAGGCAAATCAGAGTTCAACCATCAGAAGCAACTCTCACACATCAGCTTCTCAGGACTTAGCATGCTGAAGATGCTGAGGGCCGGAATAGATTTTAGGACCTAGCCGGGACGTGATACTTAAACAAAATGCCTTCATAAAATCCACTTCACACACCACTAAAACTACAACACAAAGAGGATTTAAGCCTGGGCTTTCAGCTCAGGGAGCCACGCAGCTCTGCAATATTTTGGTTCTGCTCTAATTAGTTGTTAGCATACAGTGCAGGTGTCAGGTAATCTATGCTCACTCGAAAGAAATTTGCCAGGAACAACCAGCATAAATGGATACCAGGAGGCCAGGGCACCCTACCGCTGGGAGAGATCCACCATCCTCCAAGCCAAATGTAGGAGGAAGAACTCAAAGGATCGTGGCATGTTTGGACTCAGGTGGGAGATACAAATGAGACCAGTGGCTGCAGAAGTGAGGTTAGTTTCCAAACCAGCAGGGGCAGTGGAGTATCTCTGCGGAGGGCTGCCTTTACAACTCTCCATAGGATATACTGTGAGGGGGAAATACTCTCCGTGTATCCACTGAATAGATGTACATGTGTAAGTGAATCACTTTGCTGTACAACTGAAACTAACCTCATTATAAATTAACCAGACTCCAATTTAAAAACGTTTAAGTATGTCAAAGAAAAAAAAAAGAAAGAAAGAAACCTATGTGGCATAAAGGCATCAGCTCACCCTCACACTAGAAAAAGAAGTAGGCAGGAGGGAAAGCAGCTCAGATGGGTCACAGGCTTAGACGCAGAAGTAACCACACAGGGGCTCTGACACCTACCACCACCCTGCTTCTCCCTGCCTTACTTGAAACGAAAGCACCATTCCCGCAGTCTGAACCACAGCAGGCCGGGCTCTGACAGTACTCATACCCGTAGGTTAAAATCACCGTGCTCTACAGGGCACTCAGCTTGGTGCTCTGTGGCAACCAAGAGGGATGAGATGGAGGAGACGGGGAGGAAGGCTCAAGAGGGAGGGGACATATGTATACTTCTGGCTGATTCACGTTGTTGCATGGCAGAAACCAACACAACATTGTAAAGTAATAATCTTCCAATTAAAAATCACCATACTCTAAATTGGAGAACAAGCATTATGTCCCCATTCTGGTACACAGTGGCCAAGGGGCTCAAGTCTGTTAATTCAACTCTGGCTTTAAAAGTCAAAATATAAAACACTCAGGAGAGATAATAATTTTACCCAAAGTAGGACCATAAGCTATCAGAACTCTACCTGGAATTAGTTTATTAGATTAGCTTTGAAAAATACAGGATGCTGAGTAAATGGAACCAAGAATGGACAAGTTTTAATGAAATTAAAAGTTAGAACAAGGACTGGCATATGGCCCATGTAGCAGGGGAGAGCTAGCCTGGGATATGGGTGTCTTAGGAAACTTCTGCAGCCACTGGTCTCATCTGTAGCTCCCACCTGAGTCCAAACATGCCACGATCCTTTGAGTTCTTCCTCCTACATTTGGCATTTCTGAGTTGTCAGAAGAGGCAGAACAGCACTGGGAACCCAGAGATGGTGGTGGCAGAGACGGGGGCACAGATCAGTAATTTCTCAGAGTTTTGCCAAGAGCATGCCCCATTCTCCACACTCTGAGTCTGTCTTTCCAGCTGCAAAATTGGCATGATACCACATTCCTCTTGAATTGAGTAAAGATTAAGTGAAGTAGCGCTTGTCAAGACCCTCGCAGACAGCTTGGTGCATAGCAGGCATTCAGCAAGTAAGAAATGACCGACTTTTTAAAGAAATGGTACATAAAAAACAAACTTCCGAAAGGGGAAAGTGGGAGGGGGTGGGATAAATCAGGAGTTTGGGATTAGACATAAACTACTACATATAAAACAGATAAGCAACCAGGTCCTGCTATATAGCATAGGGAACTATAGTTAATATCTTATAATAAACCATAACAAAAAATGTGGAAAAGAATATATATATCTATGTACAACTGAACCCCTTTGCTATACACCAGAAACTAACACAACACTGTAACTCAACTATACTTCATTTGAAAACAATAACATTAAAAAATGGTAATAGGACTGTGACAGAGTGTGTGGGAAGAAATAATGAAGACTAATGTCATGTACTCTGAATAATGAAGACTAATGTCATGTACTCTGCCCAAGAGTTGCAGGACAACTACTTTAAGATCTTTACTCTAGAGAAGAGAAGCAGCTTCGAGATGGGTAAATGAGACCTCCCCCATGCTGAGTCAAAGTATCTGTGGGCCTGAAGCATCTCAGGTTTGCCTGAGGTAGACAAATGTTCCCATCTTATCAGTGGATTTCTTTTCTAATTAAAATACATGAACTCCTGTAAGCTCCAGGTGCCCAGAGGAAGTGAGGCAGGATGGGAGGAGGTGAGCACTGAGCCACAAAACCATCTCTCTTGTTTAAAATCCAACCAGCAAAATGATCATTGCCTAACAGTATGAGCAAAGATCCTGAATAAAACAGCAAGAGAGATATCTATTAGGAGTGAAGAAGACAGGTAAGAATGGATGTCCCAGAGGTCCTTCCTCAAGGAGGTGGAGGTACACTGTCTGGGGCAGCTGGCACCCAATTTCTGTCTGTCTCAGATGGTATTTTCCACAGGATAACCTGATAGGGAGCTAAGGAGAAATACCCGTGAAATAGTAATAGACGTTTACTGTGTGCGTCCTTGGTGTTAGCAATTTGCATTCATCATCTCATTTATCTCTTGTTGTTATTTGTTATTTAGTTGCTAAGTCATGTCCAACTCTTTTTTGACCCAGTAGACTGTAACCCACCAGGCTCCTCTGTTCGTGGGATTTCCCAGGCAAGAATACTGGAGTGGACTGACATTTCCTTCTGCAGGGGATCTACCTGACCCAAGAATCAAACTCACATCTCCTGCATTGGCGGGTGGATTCTGTACCACTGAGCCATCAGGAAAGTCCCATTTATCTCTTACAAAATCCTTTACTTTGACATTATTATTATCGCTGTTTCATGGGTGAGGAACCTGAGGCCTCAAGGTTACTTTGCCAGGTCTTATAGGTAATAGATGGTGAAGATGGAATTCAAGTCCTAGTAGCTCAATAATAATCATTAATATTCATTGAGCACTTACCAAACATTAGACACTGTGCTAAACCCCTAACCACACTATTTATTTTATCCCTTTGACAACCCTAAGTGGTGGCTACTGTCAAGACACTCATCTTATAGATGAGTAAACGGAGGTTCAGAAAAGTTGGGTGACTCACTCAAGGTTATCCAGCTATTAAGTAGTGGAAACAGGATCCAAATCCAAATCTACCCTGTCAAAAACTGTGCTCTTCACACCACACCGACCAAACTGCTGAGCACAAAGAGAGTGCAGGGTGTTATAACCTGCATATCACGTGCTCTGGAATGGGACCCTGGAAACCGCATTTCTGACAAGTTCCCAGGAGATACGGATGCTGCTGGTCAGAGATCAGACCTTTGAGGACAACTGACCCAGGAAGAGCTGCCTGAAGGATGAACGTGGGGGGGTGGAAGACGAAACACGTTGGAGAAAAACAGAAAGGGATGGGATGCTGAGAGAACAGCTGCCATGTAGCACACACTCCCTAAGACACTCTACAAGGCAGATGGACACTCTGACCATCACCCTTGGATTGGGTAAAGGACTTGGTGACCCAGCACCTGTCCTCTGACCTTCCATCCTGTGGGATCCCAGGTTGGAGGTCATGAGTTCTAGGACTCTTCTTCCCCAGCTCCTCCTCAACACAGACGTACTCTGGAAAGTATTCAATCCCTACTGAACCAGCATTGCTGTCCATTGCAAAGGCATGTTTCAAGTGTCTCTCTTCCACCATGAGGTGCTTGTTGTTCAGTCACTCAGTCGTGTCCAACTCTTTGCGACCCCATGGACTGTAGCACATCAGGCATCCCTGTCCTTCACCATCTCCCAGAGTGTGCTCAAACTCCTGTCCATTGAGTCAGTGATGCCACCCAACTATCTCATCCTCTGTCGCTCCTTCTCCTATTTTCAATCTTTCCCAGCATCAGGGTCTTTTCCAATGAGTCGGCTCTTCACATCAGGGGGCCAAAGTATTGGAGCTTCAGCTTCAGCACCAGTTCGTCCAATGAATATTCAAGGTTGATTACATTTAGGATTGACTGATTTGATCTCCTTATTGTCCAAGGGACTATCGAGAGTCTCATCCAGCACCACAGTTGGAAGGCATCTGTTCTTCCGCACTCAGCCTTTTTTAATGCCCAACTCTCACATCTATACATGACTACTGGAATAACCATAGCTTTGACTAGACGGACCTTTGTAGGCAAAGTAATGCTTCTGCTTTTTAATACGCTGACAAGCTTTGTCATTGCCTTTCTTCCAAGGAGCAAGCATCCTTTCATTTCACGGTGGTCACCATCCACAGTTATTTTGGAGCCCGAGAAAATAAAGTCTGTCACTTACCACCATGAGGGGCAAGGCCTAAAATTAAGATCTAATACAACATGCTGTCTTGACATCTGAAACAGGGAGGGCTCCAGATGGCTTAATCACAATCCCCCTCCCAATTCTGCTTCCACAGATAATGGCCCCCTTGATAAGACAGTTCCTGCTCATCTCTGAGAAGCAGGTTTTGTTTCTCTGCCAGTGCATGGAATTATTCAAACAAGCCAATCATACTCTTCCATGGGACCAAGGGGTTACCTCACCATCTTGATACTCTAGAGCTTGCCTCCTACAGCAGCTGGTTGTTTGCTCCGTTCTAGTTGCAGTTCTCATGTGGCCTGTGCAGTGTCTTCCTCCCCTTTGCTGTGAGCGCACACAATTAATGAACGGCTGGCCATCTCACTCATCCAGTGTCAGGTGTCATGTATTCAGCTGCCCCCCCCCCCCATAGCCTTCACTTGAATCCTTCCCTCATCAGCAGAGTGAAGAGAAGGAACTTGAAACACACTAGATGCTGAGTTCCTTGAGAGGAGACACTTCTCATCTTACCATTGTCCCTTCCACAGCCTGGAAGGGGACCAGGGCAATGAAAGACAGATGGGATTGAAATGTTTAAAACCTCATAAATCTTAGAAGCCCATCTCTTTTTGACAAATACAGAAGCTATGTCTTGAGCGTTAATATGACCACCAGGTATGCACCCTGCCAACCCACAGCAGAGGACACAGATCTGCCCTTGTTGGTAAGCAGATACATGGGGACAGACTCATCCATTCTGTGGGCCATCTGCTGGATCAATCATGGCTCAGCTCAGGGGCTCAGAGACTGCAGGGAGCTGCCCTGAACAATTTCAAGTCTCTTTCCATTTCTGTCTGAGAAAGTATGAGAAGTTGGGCTTGATGCACTAGCATGAGCCACTGTTAGAAGCCCCCTTCAGGGCACATGGCCTTTGTGTGTACTCCAGTTGATCAGAAGTAGTACAGTTTGTCCTAAGAGGGCCAACTGATGTACAAAAGCATCAGAATGGAGTGCTTTGAATCAGAGGCACCTGACTGTGTACCAGAGGAGATGTGGGGAAATTAGGGGTCTACTCAGCTCTTAACAAAGCTCTTGTCATAAAAATAACACAACCACAACTCCACATCCTGCAACAGGCTGTCATGTACCATTGTTGTTGTTCAACCACTAAGTCATGTCCAACTCCTTGCAACCCCTTGGACTGAGTGTGCCAGGCTTCCCTGTCCTTCACTATATCCCAGAGTTTGCTCAAACTCACGTCCACTGAGTTAGTGATGCCACCCAATCATCTCATCATTTGTCACCTGCTTCTCCTCCTGCCCTCAATCTTTCCCAGCATCAGGGTCTTTTCCAATGAGTTGGCTCTTTGCATCAAGTGGCCAAAGTGCTGGAGCTTCAGCATCAGTCCTTCCAATGAATATTCAAGGTTGATTTCCTTTAGGATGACTGGTTTGATCTCCATGCAATCCAAGGGACTCTCAAGAATCTTCTCCAGGACCACAATTAGAAAGCATCAGTTCTTCAGCACTCGGCCTTCTTTATGGTCCAACTCTCACATCCATACATGACTACTGGGAAAATCATAGCTTTGATATATAGCTTTGATATATGGACCTTTGTCAGCCAAGTGATGTCTCTGCTTTTTAATACTCTATCTGGGTTTGTCATAGCTTTTCTTCCAAGGAGCAAGTGTTTTTTAATTTCATGGGTTCAGTCATTGTCCACAGTGATTTTGGAGCCCAGGAAAATCTGTCACTGTTTCCACTTTTTCCCCATCTTCTTGCCATGAAGTGATGGGACCGGATCCCATGATCTTAGTTTTTTGAATGCTGATATTTAAGCCAGATTCTTCACTCTGCTCTTTCAACCTCATCAAGAGGCTTTTTAGTTCCTCTTCACTTTCTGCCATAAGGGTGGTGTCATAACCCTCATGGGAGAGCTGAGAGCAGGGCACTTTTACTCCCATGTCACAGATAAGGACACTGAGGCCAGGAGGCCACAGAGCACCGTGGGTAGCAGAGCCCAGGTCTGAGCCCCAGACCTCGTGGCTCCAAAATCTCTGCTACTAATGTTCCCTCCACGTCCTGGGTGTGATGGAGAAGGAACGAAAATGAAAGATGGCACAGTTCTTGTCCTCTGAGAAAGTACAACCTACCTGAGGAAGAGAATATACACTAGGAAAAAGAAAAGAGCTCCTACGAAGCAACATATGAAGAGGTCTGGCTTGATAGCACTGACAGAATCAAAGGTGGGCTGGATGTTACCATTCCCACTCTGGTAATGCCACATAACCTCAAGCCAGGTGACTTCTCTTGGAGGGAAAAATAGTATGACATTGTACAGGAGACAGGGATCAAGACCATCGCCATGGAAAAGAAATGCAAAAAAGCAAAAGGGCTGTCTGGGGAGGCCTTACAAATAGCTATGAAAAGAAGAGAGGTGAAAAGCAAAGGAGAAAAGGAAAGATATAAGCATCTGAGTTCCAAAGAATAGCAAGAAGAGATAAGAAAGCCTTCTTCAGCAATCAACGCAAAGAAACAGAGGAAAAGAACAGAATGGGAAAGACTAGAGATCTCTTCAAGAAAATTAGAGATGCCAAGGGAACATTTCATGCAAAGATGGGCTCGATAAAGGACAGAAATGGTATGGACCTAAAAGAAGCAGAAGATATTAAGAAGAGGTGGCAAGAATACACGGAAGAACCATACAAAAAAGATCTTCATGACCCAGATAATCATGATGATGTGATCACTAATCTAGAGCCACACATCTTGGAATGTGAAGTCAAGTGGGCCTTAGAAAGCATCACTACGAACAAAGCTATTGGAGGTGATGGAATTCCCGTTGAGCTGTTTCAAATCCTGAAAGATGATGCTGTGAAAGTGCTGCACTCAATATGCCAGCAAATTTGGAAAACCCAGCAGTGGCCACAGGACAGGGAAAGGTCAGTTTTCATTCCAATTCCAAAGAAAGGCAATGCAAAAGAATGCTCAAACTACCGCACAATTGCACTCATCTCACATGCTAGTAACGTAATGCTCAAAATCTGTCTCTTATACACAT
>SJYX01019403.1:314631-453371 GCA_006410675.1 Oreotragus oreotragus | reverse complement strand
ACCAACCTAGATAGTATATTCAAAAGCAGAGACATTACTTTGCCGACTAAGGTCCGTCTAGTCAAGGCTATGGTTTTTCCTGTGGTCATGTATGGATGTGAGAGTTGGACTGTGAAGAAGGCTGAGCCCCGAAGAATTGATGCTTTTGAACTGTGGTGTTGGAGAAGACTCTTGAGAGTCCCTTGGACTGCAAGGAGATCCAGTCCATTCTGAAGGAGATCAACCCTGGGATTTCTTTGGAAGAAATGATACTAAAGCTGAAACTCCAGTACTTTGGCCACCTCATGCGAAGAGTTGACTCATTGGAGAAGACTCTCATACTGGGAGGGATTGGGGGCAGGAGGAGAAGGGGACGACTGAGGATGAGATGGCTGGATGGCATCACGGACTCGATGGACGTGAGTCTGAGTGAACTCCGGGAGATGGTGATGAACAGGGAGGCCTGGCATGCTGCGACTCATGGGGTCGCAGAGTGGGACATGACTGAGCAACTGAACTGAACTGAGATTGAGGAAAGAAGAAAGAATGAGGGGAGCAGGGGGCAGGGGAGGTCAGTGGAGCTTGGCATTAAAGGAAATGAACCTGGAAGGGACATGTGATGGTGATCAACATCATCCCTGGCACTTCGATGGACCCTGGAGCTTCCCTTGAAAAAGGCATCCACCTCCTCCCATCCCTTAGGGCATTAACCCACTGACCACCCAGTCTCATCTGGGTGAGCCCCTACACAGCCAATGCCATGGGAATTCCATACATTGTCCTTGTTCTAGGGAACCTCCACTGCATCCAGCCGCTAGGAGGGTCAACTCTCTGGACCCTGAGACTTTACTCTGTCTCCACCCAACTTCCCTCACAAAGACAATCTCTTTCTCAACAGCTTGGGGTGCTCATCATGGGCCTACAGATGAGAGAAAGGGCAAACCACAAATACCTCAAGGAATGGTGCTACATGGTGGTGGGGAAGAAAAGCAACCCACATCCCACCTTAAGACACCGGTTGAATGGAAATAATAATTTTATATAGTTCAACATTTATTAACCTGAATATAGTGAATATATACCTGGTGAGTCATTCTTTCCAGATATAACTGTGAGTTCTCACAACAACTCCATGAGGAAGGTAAGAACAGTACATCTATTTTACAGAAAATGAAACTGAGGCTCAAACTCACTTAGCGGTAAGTGAACTTGCAGGGCTGCACTTAATTTAGGTCCCTGCAAATTTACATCGTCTACATCCCTGAAGATAAGAAGATAAAGTTCTACTGTCCCCTTCCTCTCTCACGAAACACTTAACCTAGTGCTAGGCAGCTGGAAGATTCTCCAACATTTTATGCTTTGACCAATTAATTTAGATATTTCTTCCTCAGAACTGGGAGAAAAAAAAAAGTGTATCTCCATTTTCTCCATGCCGGTAGAACTCCTGGTGCAGCTGCCAGGAAGGAGGTGGGAGGCAGTGAATGCGCATCCACAGAAGAGATCATATTTCAGTCTTTTCATTTCACTTGACAGGAGAAATACTGATTAAAATCAGCTGCACATGTCACAAAAGGGTAACTGGGTTCTTCATTTTTTTCTTCGCAGAAGCAGCCCCAACTGTACTCCAGGAGATAACTCTTCATGCATAAAATTACTAATAGACACCATCTATCTGATGAATGTCTTATTCTTAATAATTTATATCACTTGATCTATTTTCAAAGGTTAGTCTTACATTAAAATTACAATTCTGAATAGGTCAGCCTGTTATTTAAGGATAAATTATTTCACCCCGTCATGTTAGTGTTGTGTTTAGTTAATGATGA
The DNA here is from genome assembly GCA_006410675.1 of Oreotragus oreotragus. Taxonomy (NCBI): domain Eukaryota; kingdom Metazoa; phylum Chordata; class Mammalia; order Artiodactyla; family Bovidae; genus Oreotragus; species Oreotragus oreotragus. Next base: position 451,566 of record SJYX01019403.1, on the reverse strand, counting down.
GGTTTTTATTTTAGCCCCCAATGAAACCACAAAAGAAATTGCTTGTTTGACCTAGCCTCTCTCACCCTGAATCTTATTCCTTGATTCATGCTGACTCGCTGTTAGTAACCAGCCTGCCTGTTTCAAGATACTAGTTTCCCATTCTTGACCTCATATTTTTCTACATTTCCCTCCTCTCTGCCCATTCTGGTCATCTCTTCCCACTCGCCCTTCCATTCCCATTACCCCACCTTCCTAATCAAAGAACAACCCATTTCTGGGTCCTCTCACTGGACACACAGCCCTATATTGTCCCATCACTCGCCCATTTCATTCCGAAGGGGTAATACCAATAAAGATGTTCCACACAGCTTTCCCCAGGCTCTGACATATCACTCATTTAGAAAATAAGGATGGAGAGGTCTTGCAGTCAGTGGAAAGAAGACTAAAAAGAAGCTGGTTTGAGTCCTGTGAGATCCAGTTCAGTTGGTGAAAAAATTCCAGTACCTGTTTTCTCAGTGATGGAAAAAAACACAGTTTTGCAGTCCAATAGGCCCAGGTTCAAACCCAACATCTCTTATTACTGAGCAGCCTGGCCTAGTAAAACATGAGAGTCAATTTCTTCTTTTATGAAATGAGGGTGGTCATACTTTACTCAGGATTTCTTTTAAGAGTTGACAAGTTAAAACAAGGAAAATATGCCATATAATGCAAACACAATGGGAAGCAATTTTAAAATGTTTGTTAAAAGAATAGTGGATGAGTGGATTTGATTAATAAATGACTATTATCAGATAAATAATTTTTCATGAAAAGTGTATTTGGTCAAGATGATTAAAAAATGGCAGGTTGAAGGACGGCAAATTGCTTGTGTTGAATTGTGGTTAAGAGCACGGTTCCTTCAGATCCCACTTCATACCCTGACCCACCGTTTACCAGCTACACTACCTTTGACAGGTTGCTTAGCCCCCAGTTTTCTAATCTGTAAACATGACCAACACTTACTTCCTTGGGTTCACTGTGGCTTAAATGACAAAGTGCCTGGAAAAGACTTGGCACAGTGCCCAATGCAGAATTAAGCCCTTTATACACAGAAGGTGTCACTACTAAGATGAATAAGAGTAAAACAAAATGCAAGGTCTCAGCGGCCTCTACCTCATGGCACAATTACAAACACTGAGAAAATGTTCCGTAACCAGAAGCGTGTAAACACATGAGGAATTGTTTATTACAATTATTATTAGGAAGAATAATGAGCTGAATAGATGACTGTTACCGGAACTAGCAGAAACTCCACAAGGCCTTTCTTCAATTGGGATGTGTGTATACACACAAGTGCTTGAGAAAGGTATGGGACTGGCTTAATTAAAGGATAATTTCTGCTGTTGCTCTGAGTGTAGAAAGTCATAGAGAGGATGTTTAAAAGAGAGGCTAAAGTAATGTGTGGAGAATTTAATTGATACTCTGAAGCCATTGATTGTAAATATGCTCAGGAGGTAGATAAGTTCACACTGTTTTATGGCAGAGGGTTTCTTATTGGTAATTTCATGCAGTTGTGAAATTGAAAGGAGCACCGGGCCAGAGGTTTTCTATGTATTCGGCAGAGAGGGTTTCCCGCTTCTCAATCTTGAGGAGTGGCTGGGAGCCACTGGCCGTGACCTTCCATTTTCTGGGTGAAGAGCTTCCTCTGAAGGGGACAAGAGAAGGAAACAAAGTTGTTCAGAAGGAGAGAGGGCCCGTGGGCTGTTTCCCCAAGCTTGTTCCCACACTCCCAAGGGTATCCATGCCTATAAGCCTATGTCTCTTAGGGTTCTTTCAGATACTGACATCAGACATCCCCAGGGTAGCCACACTGGGGGAAAGGTGATCTTCCTGTGGTGAGTCACCATGAACTGACAAGACCCCACGCAGAGCACTTCGACATCATTGGTGCTGGCCTCCTCTCCTTCACGCGCAGGCTCCAGTCCCACTTGTGCGCCGTCGCCCTCTCCCACTGCCTTCGCACTCTCTTCTTTACGCAATTCCATATGCAGCTGTTCCATCGTCTCCCAGGAGACCGGCTCCTCTGCTCCTTCACAAAGGTAGCCAAGATAACTGCACCCAGCTCCTAAGCTCAAGTTCAAAGACTCCATAGTAACAACAAGAATGAATGCTAGAGCTTTCCAGGGAATTTCCATAGAAGAGTCATAGGATGAGTACATATTCTAGCAAGTATCTACAGCACTGAGGCATGGAAGATATTTTTAATTTCTAGAGATAAGGGCCAACTACTGGCTAAATGTTAACAAATATAAAGAATACTTACCGTGGCTTCCTCCTTCCTCAACCTCAATGGTGCCAAGAGATATGTGTTGCTCCCAATCCAAAGACCATTTCCATGTGCATCAGAGCAGACAAGGGCACAGGTGGAACTGACCCCCCAAGTTCTCCTCTACTAATAACTCAGTGTGGCCTCCCTCCTTTTCATGTTGAATTAAAGGGGGACCTTGCAGAGTGCACATAAAAGTGAAGATGAAAATACTCATATGATGTCATCATGAGCTGGTTATTTCTGCCTTGTTCTAAAGCCAAAGACAGAAGCTGAGGATCTTACCATGGCAAATTATAGTCATCCCATGCAAAACAAATTGGATAAAATTGGATTAAATTGTTGATGGATTTTTATGACCCCTCCCTTCAGTGAGCATTGTTTGTAAAGTACTATCTCATAATTCTTTGGCCTCACAAGCCAAAGGCTCTCTTCCCATGCTATAGCTAGCAAAACTGAGGCTCAGAGGATGACATGGTTTCCCAAAGCCAAGCGATAAGTAAATGGCAGAGCTGATAAAAAAATTCACAACTTCTCATTGATAATTCCATTGTCCTTTAGCTATATTCTTTTGCTTCCCCATAGGCAAGCTATTTGTTATTTTTCCCTTTGCTTCTCCAGAGGTGCCCTCCACCCTTGTCCATCCCGTTTTGTGTCCTGGGAGGATGACTTTACTGATTAATAAAGTGAGTTAGTGAGAGACACCAGCAAGAAATCAGAGTGAGATCAGAGTTTATTTTCTGAATTCCTTACTGCATTCCTTCCTCCAAATTCCTGTAGTTCCTTTCTTCCCTTGACCTTTCAGGGCTAAGAGTAGTACCATTTTTTGAACTCAGATGCTGCATCATCCTTGTTGGTTTCCCTTAGCCCTTGTCTCTATTTAACTCCCTTAGCCTTTTGGTGCATCCCATCCTTTTCCTGCCTATGATTCATCAGCAAACTAATAGTGTATCTTAATCTCCCCCATTGCTGTGTCACTGAGGCTTATGGAGATATTGCAGTTTTATTTTCTTTCTTAAAATTAATCTATTTATTTTAATTGGAGGCTAATTACTTTATAATATTGTATTAGTTTTGCCATACATTGACATGAATCAGCCATGGGTGTACATGTGTTCCCCATCCTGAATCTCCCTCCCACCTCCCTCCCCATCCCATCCCTCTGGGCTATCCCAGTGCACCAGCCCTGAGCACCCTGTCTCATGCATCAAACCTGGACTGGTGATCTGTTTCACATATGATAATATACATGTTTCAGGGCTATTCTCTTAAATCATCCCACCCTCGCCTTCTCTCACAGAGTCCAAAAGACTATTCTATACATCTGTGTCTCTTTTACTGTCTCACATATAGGGTCATCATTACCATCTTTCTAAATTCCATATATATGCATGATGCTTTTGAACTGTGGTGTTGGAGAAGACTCTTGAGTCCTTGGACTACAAGGAGATCCAACCAGTCCATCCTAAAGGATACCAGTCCTGGGTGTTCATTGGAAGGACTGATGCTGAGGCTGAAACTCCTATACTTTGGTCACCTCGTGCAAAGAGTTGACTCATTGGAAAAAACCCTGATGCTGGGAGGGATTGGGGGCAGGAGGAGAAGGGGACGACAGAAGATGAGATGGCTGGATGGCATCACCAACTCGATGCACATGAGTTTGGGTGAACTCCAGGAGTTGGTGATGGACAGGGAGGCCTGCAGTGCTGCAACTCATGGGGTTGCAAAGAGTCGGACATGACTGAGTGACTGAACTGAATTGATACTGTATTGGTATTTTTCTTTCTGACTTACTTCACTCTGTATAATAGGCTCCAGTTTCATCCACCTCATTAGAACTGATTCAAATGCATTCTTTTTAATGGCTGAGTACTATTCCATTGTGTATATGTACCACAGTTTTCTTATCCATTCGTCTGCCAATGAACATCTAGGTTGCTTCCGTGTCCTGGCTATTGTAAACAGTGCTGCAATGAACATTGCGGGTACACGTATCTCTTTCAGTTCTGGTTTTCTCAGTGTGTATGCCCAGCAGTGGGATTGCTGGGTTGTATAGCAGTTCTATTTCCAATTTTTAAGGAATCTCCACACTGTTCTCCATAGTGGCTGTACTAGTTTGCATTCCCACCAACAGTGTAAGCAGGTTCCCTTTTCTCCGCACCCTCTCCAGAATTTATTGTTTGCAGACTTTTTGATAGCAGCCATTCTGACTGTTGTGAGATTGTAGTTTTTGATTTGCATTTCTCTGATAATGAGTGACATTGAGCATCTNGTGGCTGTACTAGTTTGCATTCCCACCAACAGTGTAAGCAGGTTCCCTTTTCTCCGCACCCTCTCCAGAATTTATTGTTTGCAGACTTTTTGATAGCAGCCATTCTGACTGTTGTGAGATTGTAGTTTTTGATTTGCATTTCTCTGATAATGAGTGACATTGAGCATCTTTTCATGTGTTTGTTAGCCATCTATATGTCTTCTTTGGAGAAATGTCTGTTTAGTATTTTGGCCCATTTTTTGATTGGGTCATTTATTTTTCTGGAATTGAGCTGCATGAGCTGCTTGCATATTTTTGAGATTAGTTATTTGTCAGTTGCTTCATTTGTTATTATTTTTTCCCATGCTGAAGGCTGTCTTTTCACCTTGCTTATTGTTTCCTTCGTTGTGCAAAAGCTTTTAAGTTTAATTAGGTCTCATTTGTTTATTTTTGCTTTTATTTCCATTACTCTAGGATGTGAGTCATAGAGGATCATTCTGTGATTTATGTCAGAGAGTGTTCTGCCTATGTTTTCCTCTAGGAGTTTTATAGTTCCTGGTCTTACATTTAGATCTTTAATCCATTTTTGAGTTTATTTTTGTGTATGGTGTTAGAAAGTGTTCTAGTTTCATTCTTTTACAAGTGGTTGACCAGTTTTCCCAGCACCACTTGTTAAAGAGATTGCCTTTTCTCCATTGTATATTCTTGCCTCCTTTGTCAAAGATAAGGTGTCCATAGGTGTGTGGATTTATCTCTGGGCTTTCTATTTTGTTCCATTGATCTATATTTCTGTCTTTGTGCCAGTACCATACTGTCCTGATGACTGTGGCTTTAAAAATATGGAACGCTTCACGAATTTGCATGTAATCCTTGCACAGGGGCCATGCTAATCTCTGTATCGTTCCAATTTTAGTATATGTGCTGCTGAAGTAAGCACAGAGATATTGTTTTATTGTCTAAATAACAGCGCTTGAGAGGAATAGATTTTACTTGCAACTCTCTGTCCACAAATACTCTTTGGATCTTAGTCAAAGGGTACAAGTGTTTTTCCATACTGTATTCTGGTTTCTATCCATACTACCAAAGGCAATGCCCTTTGTTGGTCTGAGTCTCAAGTAGGCAGTCTGGCAGCTGGAGCTCAATGCCACAGTTCCCGTCTTTTCCATGTGGGATCACCCCTATATCTTCACACAGACAGCTCAAAAGAAGACTTGATATTGAAAGGGGGCCATATATTGGGGGACATATGGGTAAAAACTTGGGATTGAGAGAAACATAATGAAGAAACAGAAATGAAGAGACCTCAGTAAACAGTACACAGAACTATAAAACCACATAGCCACAAGAGACGGTCCTTTCTATACTGCCTTTGGATAGGCAGGAATTGTTTCTGAACTTCAGCCGGCTGTTTATTTTCCTATCTATTTTATTCTGCATACAGCTAAATATAGAGAATGGTTTATTTAAAAGTTGAGTATTTTGAAACACCGATGTAAAGAACTTTTAAATGGGTCACCATATTCCTCTCTCTTCACCCAGATATACATACATAATAAGTTAACATTCCCCATGCAAATGACTCTATATTGCTATTTTGGTGTTTACTGATCCCTGTCAGCCAACTGTGCTCAAAACACTAGCAACAGTCATTCCCCAAATGACAAATTCACTCCATCAGAGCAGCTTTTCTATGTCTCCTGACAGCCCCAGGATCTAGCACAGGGCCCAGCACACAGCAGGCATCCAAGGAAATGTTTTGAGATAAAATTGAATGACTGCAGGATTTGGGAAAGTGCTGGAATGGTAGCATTGTGTCAGAGACAGAAGAGGAGGAAGATGGAGGCAGTTCTGAGAGGATGGCAATGCAGGCTCCTGCCATCAGACTGATCTTCTATCTTGTCTTGCTTTTCTGCTCTTCACACGCTCTGGGAAGACCTGTTTCCTCAGAAGCTGCCACGCTCTCCCAGAGCTGGCCAAACGTGGCTGCTTTCCTAAATCTAACTGTGAATGAGCATGGGCACAGGCAGCTCAGCTCGAGTTGTGTCTGCCCGTAGCGAGAAACACCTCGCAATCAAAGAAGGTAGGTGTCCAATTTTTCTCAGAGGAGGCCATGATGTGAAACAGGCTGAGAGGGTGGTTCCCACTGGAACCCATTCCTTCACAGCAACAAGTCTCACACCTGAAGGGCTGTAATAAAAGACACCTCAGCCCTTCTTGCCAGTTAGCACCTTACTGCTTCCTGGGTGACTGAGAGACCCAAAAATATTAATAGTTTCTAGTCACTGTTTTGAATCTCCACAAAGAATTCAGAATGTTGCTGAAGGTAAAATATTCAGCTCTCCAAAAAGCCAGGCAGCAAGATGAATTCTTTTCTGTTGCAGTACCATGTCTTATTTTATTCTCTCAGGGACAGCCTATGGAAAGCACCACCCCCATCACACACTGCCAACTCCCCCATTACACCCTCTGGTAGAAACTTTAGGCACAGTCACGCCACAGAATCCTTCCTTATACCTGACACTTCTTAATCCTCTAAATCTGGAGATTTTACCTCAAGCGAATTCAAAACACATTTTCTGAGTTCAAGAGCTAAGACCTAGAGAAAATGTTAAACAAAATTGGTTGTGTTGGGTCTTGGAGGGGGCTGCCCCCAAATATGCCTAAATAGCATATTGGTTATTTTGAGTTAAAGCTACTTAAGAAAGAGTCAATGTAAGAGGACACTCTGACCATCCTCTCTGTCTCCCTGAAAGCAGCAAATTAATCTCCCCTGTGAAATGTGCCCTCTTTGCAGCTGGAGGTAAAAGGAAACCCTTATCACCAGAGATACGGAGTTCTAGCCTACCAGCCTGTATAAGCAAATCTTGTTAACTTCTTTCATTCACTACCCCAAGTCCATATTCTGCTTGGTTTCCTCACTAATTGAGCACTCAAAACCTAAATCGCTTTGTTTTCCCCAAAAAGCATGAAGCCTGCCTGCTTTGGCCACTTCTTAGGTCCCATTTCTATAAGACCTACCTGTACACAAGTTAAAACGTGCTTCTTTTTCTCCTGTCAATCTGTCTTGTTTCTATTTTATTATTATTCCAACCACAAGAATTCAAGAGGGGTAGAAGCAACAATTTTCCCTTCCTGTCAGTCCTTATCCTTCAGGAACTAACAATCTAGCATTTGACCTTCATTTATTTATTTCCCTTCTAAAAAGGATTGAGGTGGCTTACAAAATGACAAATGCTACAATAAGGGGAATAAAGCTTAGAATAAGTTGGTGAAGAAATCAGGAGGGAAATTAAGGCAAGAAGTATAAGTGAAGCTAGAAATGAAGTCAGCACCCACGTAGCAGGCTGTAAGATCCTGAACACTTGCTAGGTGTGATCCCCAATGTTACTGCAAGATTTCTAGTGGACAGAATACATAGTCTAATCAAGGAGAAAAGCCAGGTCTCAAAGTAACTATGAAGATAAAAGTTGTGAGTTCTGGGGCCAGGTCTCCTGGATTCTAAATCCCAGCTTCCAGGTATGTGATCTAAGGCTGGGTCCCCAACCTCCAGAATCTAATTCCTGATGATCTGAGGTGGAGCTGATGTAATAATAACAGAAGTAAAGTGCACAATAAACAGAATGTGCTTGAATCATTCCAAAACCATCCCCCCGCCCCCAGTCCATGGAAAAATTGTCTTCCATGAAACCAGTCTTTGGTGACAAAAAGGTTGGGGACTGCTGATCCAAGGGAAATCATTCAGCTTCTCTAAATTGCAATCTATGTGTCATCTGGGAATAATAGTACCAACTCCAAAGGGTTATATGAGGGATCAAAGAATTTATGTCTGTAGGAATGTAAAGCATTCCCATTATACAGTAAGTGCTCCACAAGCGTTGGTTAGTACAAGACAGAATATGCCAAGTACTGCAACAGAAGTTCAAGTTCACTGTTACAATAACATAGAAGGAAAAGACTGATTTGGGTTGAAGATAGGGGAGGGACATAGATTGGGTATCGCTTTGCCATGGTGACAGTAACAAAATAGAATGGAAGAAAGACTTTGGCTAGTCAGTGGAAGGATATGGCAAAGTTTAAGCACAAGGACCAGTGCAAGTGTTAAAATAGGAAAGGACAGCAGGTGTTCAAGGACCAGTGTGTGTCAGAGAATCTAGGAATCAATTAGTTTTCTATCATCCCCGTATTAGTCCAGAAACTTGTGACAGCAAGTGATGGAAATCCATACAAACCAGCTCAAGGAAACCAAAAGATGGGTTGCATTATTTCCTAACACTCGGAACTCAGGGGCAGCTTCAGACACAGCTGGATCCAGGACCTCGAAAAGCTATTATCAGAATTCATCTCAGCTCCACTTTCCTCTATGTTGAATTTCTTCTAGGCAGGAAAACTATCCAGATAGTCCAAGTGGCCATCCACTCAATCACAGGCCCATGGGAATGCCCATCTAACCATCATTTAAGAAGTAAGTGCTCCTGTTCTCCTTCTGGGCACCAGGCAGGATTCTTCTTCCACAGCCCCCTTTGAAATAGAAGACTGCCACAAGACTGACAGCAGGCAGAGGAATAAGAGTGGATGTGGCCTTTCCACATCCAGGTGGGATCTTTAAGAGGCAGCCATTTCCCCTTCCTTTGCCATGATGATTATGGTCCTTCCAGTCAAAGAGGACTCTGTCACTGTGGGTCATGAATGAGGAGAACTGAGCTCACCTTCTGTGAACACACAACTAAAGTGAAAAACGTTTTTGCTGTATTAAATCACTGAGTTTTAGAACTTGTTGGCCACCACAGTATAGCCTACCCTATCCTAATAAAGAAAGAATCCCTCTTGGGATCTGTTATTGGGGTTCTCCAGAGAAATAGAACTAATACTGTGGGGGAAGGGAGAGAGAGAGAGAGATTTTAAAGAACTGGTTCACACAATGGCAGAGACTGTCAAGTCCAAATCTTCAGGGTGAACTAGCAGCCTGGAGACCCAGGAGAGCTAAAAGTGTAAGGTCCAAAGTCTATATGCCCACAGAATTCCTTTTTGCTCAGCAGAGAGCAAATTGTTTTATGAAGGCCTTCAACTGACTGGATGAAGTCCACCCACTTATGGAAAAATTTACCCAGAGTCCACTGATTTCAATGTCAACCATGTTCAAAAAACACCCTTACAGAAATATCCAAGGTAATGTTTGACCAAACATTTCGGTTCCATGTCCCAGTCAAGTTAACACATAAAATTAACCATCACAAGATCTCATCCACACAGTTGGAGTGAGCAAGTGCTGTTAAGGCCTTTGCAGGAACATGGTCAGAATTTCCCTTTTGAGGGAAACTATAAAGGAACTCATGATATAAGCCCTAAAGAAAAGCTTCCTGTCTCCTCTCTCAGATCATCCCCGTGATTCTATCTAGAGAAAAAGCTCGTGCATCTCACTTTCAGCACTGTTTTACTTGGCACCTGAGACATCAGATTCTGTTTGTCCCATCCTGGTTTAAGCCTCTGCATCTTCCCTCAAGCCACATCTCCTGAAAAACCCCTAGTCTCCTTCAATACTCCTTTTTTCCACAGATCCACATGGCCTAGCCAAAATAAAGGGCAAGACATAGTGACTTGAACCCTGGGGCCAGATAGAGCCACACAAATCCCCAGAAAATGGTTACCCTGAACCTATTTGACAAAATTTCTTTTAAACTATAAGTCATTTGCAGGTTTGGTTCTTCGGAGCTCCTCATGAGCCCATGGATCACCTTTTTATCTCTGTCATATAACAGAGGCAAATTTTCAGAACTTTCATGGCTTTAACAAGGAAATAGTACGAGGCGTGGGCCAGGTGTAAAACATACAGATAGACCAGTACAAGGGAGTTGTCAGTACTTCTGGCCCAGCAGGGGGAAAAAAAAACCTCTTACCAAAATTATAAAAGTAGGCAACATTACCTCTGCTGGCCCAAAGCCTCAACTTTCTGAGCTCCTCCCTTTTCTGAAGGCACTCTCCTTCACCTCTGCTACTATCTGACAAGACAAAAACTCCACACAGGTAACCCTCTTGCTGTTTTTCAAGGCACCCACTCAGCACCTCATGCTCTTCTCCCAGGTGGCTAGCAAAGAATTGTTTGGCTTGACCAATTCATTCATATCACAATATTAGTTACTGATAAAAGCCTGACTGTACAGACAGGAAGACAAACACTGTATAACTTATGTGGAATCTAAAAAATACAACTAGTTAATAAAACAAAAATGAAGCAGGCTCACAGATGTGGAGAACTGACTAGTGGGCACCAGTTCAGAGAGAGAAGGAAGGAGGGGAAATACAGGGTAGGGGTTTAAGAGTACAAAGTTTTAGCCACAAAATAAGCTACAAGCATATATAGTACAACATGGGGAATATAGACAATATTTTATAACTATAAATTGAATATAATCTTTTAAAATTGTAAAACACTATTGGTAGCTCTGATCATAAAGAATCCTTCTACAACACTGGATACCTGGACTCAATCCCTGGGTCAGAAAGATCCCTGGAGAAGGGAATGGCTACCCACTCCAGTGTTCTTCCCTGGAGAATTCCATGGACAGAAGAGCCTGGTGGGCTATAGTCCATGAGGTTGCAAAGAGTTAGACATGATTGAGCAACTAACACTTCCACACACATATTGTACACTTATAACAATATTGTACAGCAACTATACTTCAACTGAAAAAATTAATTACAATAAAACAAAAACACTGCTCAAGAAAAATATAGGAGTTTCTTTATAAACTTTCTCAAAGGTTCAGTTCAGTTCAGTCGCTCAGTTGTGTCCGACTCTTTGCGACCCCATGAATCGCAGCACGCCAGGCCTCCCTGTCCATCACCAGCTCCCGGAGTTCACTCAGTACATGTTCATCGAGTCAGTGATGCCATCCAGCCATCTCATCCTCTGTCATCCCCTTCTCCTCCTGCCCCCAATCCCTCCCAGTATCAGAATCTTTTCTAATGAGTCAACTCTTCACATGAGGTGGCCAAAGTACTGGAGTTTCAGCTTCAGCATCATTTCTTCCAAAGAAATCCCAGGGCTGATCTCCTTCAGAATGGACTGGCTGGATCTCCTTGCAGTCCAAGGGACTCTCAGGAGTCTTCTCCAACACCACAGTTCAAAAGCATCAATTCTTCGGCTCTCAGCTTTCTTCACAGTCCAACTCTCACACCCATACATGACCACTGGAAAAACCATAGCCTTGACTAGACGGACCTTAGTCGGCAAAGTAATGTCTCTGCTTTTCAATATGCTGTCTAGGTTGATCATAACTTTTCTTCCAAAGAGTAAGCGTCTTTTAATTTCATGGCTGCAGTCACCATCTGCAGTGATTTTGGAGACCAAAAAAATAAAGTCTGACACTGTTTCTCCATCTATTTCCCAGTTAGTGATGGGAAGTCTAAAGAGGTTTCTTTCAGGTATNCCAAAGAGTAAGCGTCTTTTAATTTCATGGCTGCAGTCACCATCTGCAGTGATTTTGGAGACCAAAAAAATAAAGTCTGACACTGTTTCTCCATCTATTTCCCAGTTAGTGATGGGAAGTCTAAAGAGGTTTCTTTCAGGTATCAGTCCTTATCAAAATAAGCTCAAAACTGTGACATGCTTTTCATTTTCTCTGTCACCATTAACAAAGCCCTGGATTCTCCATGATTTTCTAGGCCAAATCTTATACAGATGCATGAATACAGCTTTGTGCTTTTAGACAATTACTAGTCAAGAGAACCTGACATTCCCCCCTACTCTTCTATGCAGCCTGTGTCTTCATGCTAAAAAAAATGTGACATTCTCTTACACCATCATCTGTTCTTCCCTACCCTTTCCCTTGAGGGGTGGAGTAGACCTGGAAACAAAAAATTGCAATGTCACATGGTGAGGACAATATAAATGATGGGAATGAAGCACTGGAAACAGAGGCAGGAGAACTAACTCGGCCCAAATGGCACTGTCCCCACAAAACTCTTACATTTACTTTAAATGCAAAATAATCTAAAGTAAATTATTACAGCTCAAAAAAGAAGTCATTCAACAAGAATCCAGGCTACCATATTGCACAAATTCAAAGGACATCACTCACAATTATTCAAGTGAATGGTACCCCTTAGAGTTGTACAACAGAGTAATGCTGTCAGGAGGATACATACTCCCTGACATGTCTCAACTTTGGATACCCTGATGCGTGCTACATGTTAAGTTGCCTCTGTTGTATCTGACTCTTTGCGACCCTATGGACTGTAGACCTCCAGGCTCTTCTGTCCATGGGATTCTCCAGGCAAGAATATTGGAGTGGGTTGCCATGTCCTCCTCCAGGGGATCTTCCCAACTCAGGGATCGAACCCGGGTCTCTTACCTCTCCTGCATTTGCAGGCAGGTTCTNTGACTGTACAGACAGGAAGACAAACACTGTATAACTTATGTGGAATCTAAAAAATACAACTAGTTAATAAAACAAAAATGAAGCAGGCTCACAGATGTGGAGAACTGACTAGTGGGCACCAGTTCAGAGAGAGAAGGAAGGAGGGGAAATACAGGGTAGGGGTTTAAGAGTACAAAGTTTTAGCCACAAAATAAGCTACAAGCATATATAGTACAACATGGGGAATATAGACAATATTTTATAACTATAAATTGAATATAATCTTTTAAAATTGTAAAACACTATTGGTAGCTCTGATCATAAAGAATCCTTCTACAACACTGGATACCTGGACTCAATCCCTGGGTCAGAAAGATCCCTGGAGAAGGGAATGGCTACCCACTCCAGTGTTCTTCCCTGGAGAATTCCATGGACAGAAGAGCCTGGTGGGCTATAGTCCATGAGGTTGCAAAGAGTTAGACATGATTGAGCAACTAACACTTCCACACACATATTGTACACTTATAACAATATTGTACAGCAACTATACTTCAACTGAAAAAATTAATTACAATAAAACAAAAACACTGCTCAAGAAAAATATAGGAGTTTCTTTATAAACTTTCTCAAAGGTTCAGTTCAGTTCAGTCGCTCAGTTGTGTCCGACTCTTTGCGACCCCATGAATCGCAGCACGCCAGGCCTCCCTGTCCATCACCAGCTCCCGGAGTTCACTCAGTACATGTTCATCGAGTCAGTGATGCCATCCAGCCATCTCATCCTCTGTCATCCCCTTCTCCTCCTGCCCCCAATCCCTCCCAGTATCAGAATCTTTTCTAATGAGTCAACTCTTCACATGAGGTGGCCAAAGTACTGGAGTTTCAGCTTCAGCATCATTTCTTCCAAAGAAATCCCAGGGCTGATCTCCTTCAGAATGGACTGGCTGGATCTCCTTGCAGTCCAAGGGACTCTCAGGAGTCTTCTCCAACACCACAGTTCAAAAGCATCAATTCTTCGGCTCTCAGCTTTCTTCACAGTCCAACTCTCACACCCATACATGACCACTGGAAAAACCATAGCCTTGACTAGACGGACCTTAGTCGGCAAAGTAATGTCTCTGCTTTTCAATATGCTGTCTAGGTTGATCATAACTTTTCTTCCAAAGAGTAAGCGTCTTTTAATTTCATGGCTGCAGTCACCATCTGCAGTGATTTTGGAGACCAAAAAAATAAAGTCTGACACTGTTTCTCCATCTATTTCCCAGTTAGTGATGGGAAGTCTAAAGAGGTTTCTTTCAGGTATCAGTCCTTATCAAAATAAGCTCAAAACTGTGACATGCTTTTCATTTTCTCTGTCACCATTAACAAAGCCCTGGATTCTCCATGATTTTCTAGGCCAAATCTTATACAGATGCATGAATACAGCTTTGTGCTTTTAGACAATTACTAGTCAAGAGAACCTGACATTCCCCCCTACTCTTCTATGCAGCCTGTGTCTTCATGCTAAAAAAAATGTGACATTCTCTTACACCATCATCTGTTCTTCCCTACCCTTTCCCTTGAGGGGTGGAGTAGACCTGGAAACAAAAAATTGCAATGTCACATGGTGAGGACAATATAAATGATGGGAATGAAGCACTGGAAACAGAGGCAGGAGAACTAACTCGGCCCAAATGGCACTGTCCCCACAAAACTCTTACATTTACTTTAAATGCAAAATAATCTAAAGTAAATTATTACAGCTCAAAAAAGAAGTCATTCAACAAGAATCCAGGCTACCATATTGCACAAATTCAAAGGACATCACTCACAATTATTCAAGTGAATGGTACCCCTTAGAGTTGTACAACAGAGTAATGCTGTCAGGAGGATACATACTCCCTGACATGTCTCAACTTTGGATACCCTGATGCGTGCTACATGTTAAGTTGCCTCTGTTGTATCTGACTCTTTGCGACCCTATGGACTGTAGACCTCCAGGCTCTTCTGTCCATGGGATTCTCCAGGCAAGAATATTGGAGTGGGTTGCCATGTCCTCCTCCAGGGGATCTTCCCAACTCAGGGATCGAACCCGGGTCTCTTACCTCTCCTGCATTTGCAGGCAGGTTCTTTACCACTAGTGCCACCTGTGAAGCCCCAAGTAGGTACTTGGATACCCTTAGTACCGCCTATGAATCATATCCATCTCAGTAAAGGAACTGTTTGGCTCTATGACATCAGTCCCTTAATGTTAACCAGTATCCTATGGCAAAGATTTTGGTTGGAATACAACACTATTCACATGCGATCCACCACTTATTTCCTACAAGTTTCTACAATTCTTTTTTACATTCCCAATTTCTCAGCAATTGTTTTGAATTCATTGTTTTCCCTAGTGAAAGAGCTTTAACACTGAACTTTCCAGTTTGTGTTCCCGGCACCATTTTCATAATGTATCCAGTCATACTAGCCAAGCTTTCTGTTCTATCTTTCCCCATCAACTTGTCAAGTCTGTCAATCCTATCTCTGCAAGTTCACTATCATCTGTTTCCACTTCCACACCTCTAGCCATCACCTCTCTTACCTGGTTATCTATACTGCAAACTCTCTCTTCTCCAATCCTTTCAAAGCACTGTTTCTTTCTTGTAATAAAACCTCAACTCTACTCCTCTATTCAAATACCCTCAATGGCAGTTAAGTACAACCCTTCATTCTGGCCTGAAAGAATCTCTACAACACAGCATCATTTGCTTTATCACCCATCATCCCTTTCAGCCACTGTTTTTCAAAACTTGATCCATGGACTATTGATGGGTCCCCAGAATCCCCCAATGGACCATAAACTGATCCAAAAATCTCATGAGCCAGTTTTGATCAGTTCCATAGATAACTGTTTTAGTTATGACTTAACATCTTTACAGGAATCTGCTAAGCAGGTAAGGGGACCAAAATAAGCTATAATTAACACCACTAAAGTGATTCTGAAGGATTCTAATTTAGTATCCCATAAGCTGCTTAGCTTCCATACAACACTGAAAGCAACTACACGTGTGTCCATGTGGATTAACGGAGTTCCTTCGAATAGGTGTGGGTGGGTGGAGTAGACAAGAGGTTCACTGCTAAACAGGACCTTTTAATATTTTTATATGAAACACTATTCTAGGAAGAGTCTAAATTCTAATCAAACTAATATACTATTCTCTAAATAAGTCTGTTTGTTCTCGTGACTCTTCACCTTTGTTAACTTACTTCTCTCTGCCTAGGATACCCTTCCTGTATCTGACTGTGTAAATATACCTCCTTTTGTATATTTCATTTCAAAACTCCCATTTCAAAAACTCCCTGCCCCATGAGATATGAGGCTAAAGTCTCTCTTGAAGCCCCTGGCAAAGCTTCTATTAAACAACTCACCCTGTTCTGCATTACTGTTATTCATCTTCTAATAATGCTTCAACTAGAACACAGTCTCCTTGAAGGCAGGTACTTTGCCTAACTTTTGCCTCAACAAGAATCTCGCACAGCCTTACGCATAATGAGCACTACGTTCTCTCTCTCTCTCTCTCTATCTCTCTATCTCTCTCTCTCACACACACACACAGAGCACTAGTCACAAAGATACAGTCTGCAGTAAGTTTTCTTCGAGGTAATAAAAGCTTTATATAGTTGAAGAGTTTTGGAATATAAATGGAACTGTGGAACTGTTCAATGCTCAAAGGTAGTTACCACATATATAATTCCATTATAAAATTAGCAGTGGACAGGATGAAACATTTTAGGAAGGATGTGGTAAAGATATTCAAGCCTGGGGCCTACTGAGAATTATAGTACAAAAAAAAACTTTCACTTCATTTTCCTGAATCTGAAAACTTCTCTGCACAATTGATCCTCGACACCTACCCAGAAGCAATCACACACACGAGTTGCTGCATGGCCAGTTTAGAGAGTCCTCTAAATGTTTTCTCATTATTTGCCTGTGCCTTTAAAATGTCTTACAGAATTAAAACACAAGAATTACACTTTCGTAGTGAACCACCATCTAAAACTATATTCTAAGTTCGAGAAGATAGCTGGGGCATAATAAAAATAATTCTGGTCATAGAATCTCATTACCAGGGTTTCAAGTTCCAGCCCTGCCCCTTTTCTAATGGCCTGCCTTGGAAAACCATCCTCTCTGAATCTCACCTTCTTCTTCCACATGTGAGTGTGTGCTCAGTCGTGTCCGACTCTTTGTGACCCCACGGACTGTAGCCAGCCAGGTTTCTCTGTCCATGGGACTTCCCAGGCAAGAACACTGGAGTGGGTTGCCATTTCCTACTCGAGGGGATTTTCCCAACCCAGGCATGGAACCCACATCTCCTGCAATGGCAGACTTAAGATGAGATAAAAAGAGCTTGCTATCTGAAACACAAGTTTGTGTGACCAGTGCCCGGGAAACCAAGCAATACCAGAACACCAGAGTTTGGGACAGACAAAGGTTTACTGAGGGCCATGCAAGGACGTGGGAGACTCATGCCTTAGAAATCCCAAACTCCACGAAAGCTTCTGGCAAACCCCTTGTCTAGGAAAGGTGAGGGAGAGGCATGATTACTTGCTATGAACTTTTTGGTGTCAGATCCTTTGTTCTTAATGTCGATCATGGTCAGGTAACAATGCTCTATAAATCTCCATCAGACAAGTGCTCTTCACTGTTACAAGGAAGGGCAATGTCACAAGGCACAACCTTCACTCTCTGAGGCCCCAGTCCTGGCTGAGAGGAGGCAGAGATCAGCTGGCAGCGCCCTCAGCACTAGGTCCCCAGACCCTGCCCCGCTGTCCTCACTGAAGGAGCCAGGTGGCCCTCAGGCCACCCATACAGTGGGGGCAGGTCCTTCAGACTGTGTCTCAGGAAGACGGCCACTGCCATTAGGTCACAGGGCAGGGACTGGGGAGAGATTCACCGCCACCCCAAGGCCTGAGCCAAGGCCAGAGGGAGGCCTGGTGAGGGTTATGGAGCCCTGCAGGACACGGCCCCCAGCTGGGCCCCCCATTTCACCCACTGATCCAAGGCCCCAAGAGAGAACGCCAGGATTCGCCTCTTATCTCATTCTCAGTCTGACAGCCACCACTCTGCCAAATGTTTGCTGAATGGACCACTAAACGGTCGCCCATTGACAGTTGGCCACTTGGGGGAGGGGCCCACTGCAATGCCGACCAATGGCTGAGCAGGACACTAGCTGGTCACTCATTGACAGTTGGTCACTTGGGGGAGGGGCCCACTGCAATGCCGACCAATGGCTGAGCAGGACACTAGCTGGTCACTCATTGACAGTTGGTCACTTGGGGGAGGGGCCCACTGCAATGCCAACCAATGGCTGAGCAGGACCACTAGCTGGTCACTCATTGACAGTTGGTCACTTGGGGGAGGGGCCCACTGCAATGCCGACCAATGGCTGAGCAGGACACTAGCTGGTCACTCATTGACAGTTGGTCACTTGGGGGAGGGGCCCACTGCAATGCCAACCAATGGCTGAGCAGGGACACTAGCTGGTCACTCATTGACAGTTGGTCACTTGGGGGAGGGGCCCACTGCAATGCCGACCAATGGCTGAGCAGGACACTAGCTGGTCACTCATTGACAGTTGGTCACTTGGGGGAGGGGCCCACTGCAATGCCAACCAATGGCTGAGCAGGACCACTAGCTGGTCACTCATTGACAGTTGGTCACTTGGGGAGGGGCCCACTGCAATGCCAACCAATGGCTGAGTAGGACTACTAATGGTCACTTATTGACAGTTGGTTGCTTGGGGGAGGGGCCCTCTACAATGCCAACTAGTAGCTGAACATGACTACTAACAGTCCCCTAGTAACCATTGGCTGGTCAGAGAAACCTGGCTGGCTACAGTCTGTGGGGTCACAAAGAGTCGGAAACTGATTGAGCACACACTCACATGTGGATGAGGATGGCGAGATTCAGAGAGGATGATTTTCCAAGGTAGGCCATTAAAAAGGGGCAGGGCTGGAACTTGAAACCCTGGTAATGAGATTCTATGACCAGAATTATTTTTATTATGCCCCAGCTATCTTCTCGAACTTAGAATATAGTTTTAGATGGTGGTCCACTACGAAAGTATAATTCTTGTGTTTTAATTCTGTAAGACATTTTAAAGGCACAGGCAAATAATGAGAAAACATTTAGAGGACCCCCTAAACTGGCCAAATTGCTGAGGTAATGGCACACAGCAATGGCCACATGCTAAGTGTTGTGCTGTGCTGATCTCTGTTACAAGATCACTATGGGTACTTCAGAGAGTTTTTCTAAGAATTTATCACAATAATGGATATAGGATGTCTGTGTAAGTCAGCAGTCCCCAACCTTTTTGGCATTAGGGACCAGTTTCATGGAAGACAATTTTTCCAGGATCAGGAGAACAGGAGGGATAGTTTCACGATGATGCAAACACATTACATTTATTGTGCACTTTTTTCTATTATTACATTGTGATATATAATAAAGTAACTAAACAACTCACCATAATGCAGAATCAATGGAAGCCCTGAATTTGTTTTCCAGCAACTAGATGGTCTCATCTAGGGATGATGGGTAAGTGATGGGGAGGGGATGAAGCTTTTGCTCACTCATCCAGCTCACTTGTCCAGCACTCACCTCCATCTGTGCAGCCTGGTTCCTAACATAGTACCAGTCTGTGCCCCAGAGGGTGGGAACCCCTAATGTAAGTGATTAGGTTCACAGGAATTATTTTCTGCTCTGTTAGCTAAGAGAAGTTAACCATTTCATCTGATTTTCATACAAGGGCAAAATATGTCTAGGTTTAGTTTGTAATGTGACTTTAGACTGTCTGCAAGGCAGCATGGCTGAGAGTCTGAACTAAAAATTTGATCAGTGAGCAGAAGAAACACAAGCAGGGAAGGGGGAAAAAAATTACACCTTCAAGTGTACAAGGACACACTTTTGGTTCTGACAGTGAGACACAGCTGCCTTAGTGACTTGTTTGCCTGTCACGTGCACAGGAGCTGCCAAGGTTCCAGCTGAGAACAGAGTCCCCCTGACGCCGCCTCCTCAGGTTCACAGCCACCTCACATAAGCTTCTGCTCTCAGGGAATTCAGCCCCTGTCTCCTAGAAAGCAGTCAGAGATCTCCCAAGGCATTTCTGCCAGTATCGCTACTCCTCCCCACCAAGGAGCAGATGAGGAACACAGTGGCCAACATTTCCCAGCTCAAGAGTCAGTGCAGCTAAAACAACTACCAAATAGTCGTGACCAGTTCCCAGGCTGTAAGTTCTTCAGGCCTAGAGGCCTGACTCTGCACTACAGAATGTGATGCCAATGTATATCCCGTCCTAAACAAGGCGAGTGTTTTCTCCCAAATAGGAAGAGTCTGGTCTAAGGGGACAGACATTGTATGTCTATTACCTTCAGTCACCTAAAACCAAAATGTGGCTGGGGAGGTAGAAGCCATTTATTCACTTATTCATTCAACAAATACTTATTAAGCCCTGCTGCTGCTGCTGCTGCTAAGTCGCTTCAGTCGTGTCCGACTCTGTGTGACCCCATAGACGGCAGCCCACCAGGCTCGCCCATCCCTGGGATTCTCCAGGCAAGAACACTGGAGTGGGTTGCCATTTCCTTCTCCAATGGATGAAAGAGAAAAGTGAAAGTGAAGTCGCTCAGTCTGTCCGACTGTTAGTGACCCCATGGACTGCAGCCCACCAGGCTCCTCCGTCCATTGGATTTTCCAGGCAAGAGTACTGGGGTGGGGTGCCATTGCCTTCCCCGTGCTATATGAATGTTGAGCTTTGAGCCAACTTTTTCACTCTCCACTTTCACTTTCATCAAGAGGCTTTTTAGTTCCTCTTCACTTTCTGCCATAAGAGTGGTGTCATCTGCATATCTGAGGTTATTGATATTTCTCCCAGCAGTCTTGATTCCCAGCTTGTGCTTCTTCCAGTCCACGTTTCACTTCATGGGAAATAGATGGGGAAACAGTGGAAACAGTGTCAGACTTTATTTTGGGGGGCTCCAAAATCACTGTAGATGGTGATTTCAGCCATGAAATTAAAAGACACTTACTCCTTGGAAGAAAAGTTATGACCAACCTAGATAGCATATTCAAAAGCAGAGACATTACTTTGCCGACTAAGGTCTGCCTAGTCAAGGCTATGTTTTTTCCAGTGGTCATGTATGGATGTGAGAATTGGACTGTGAAGAAGGCTGAGCACCAAAGAATTGATGCTTTTGAACTGTGGTGTTGGAGAAGACTCTTGAGAGCCCCTTGGGCTGCAAGGATATCCAACCAGTCCATTATGAAGGAGATCAGCCCTGGGATTTCTTTGGAAGGAATAATGCTGAAGCTGAAACTCCAGTACTTTGGCCACCTCATGAGAAGAGTTGACTCAATGGAAAATACTCTGATGCTGGGAGGGACTGGGGGCAGGAGGAGAAGGGGACGACAGAGGATGAGATGGCTGGATGGCATCACGGACTCAACGGACGTGAGCCTGAGTGAACTCCAGGAGTTGGTAATAGACAAGGAAGCCTGGCGTGCTGCGATTCATGGGGTCACAAAGAGTCGGACACGACTGAGAGACTGAACTGAACTGATGTGCTATGTGGGGCTTCCCAGGTGGTGCTAATGGTAAAGAACCTACCTGTCAATGCAGGAGATGTAAGAGACGTGGGTTCGATCCCTGGGTCAGGAAGATCTCCTGGAAGAAGGCATAGCAACCCACTCCAGTATTCTTGCCTGGAGATTCCCATGAACAAAGAAGCCTGTCAGGCTGTACTCCATAGGATCACAGAGAGTCAGACACGACTGCAACAACTTAGCATATATGCATGTGCTATGTATTATTTCAGGTAGCAGAAACAAAAAGGAAACAAACACTACAGCATTTTCTTTCTAGTGTGGGGTGGGGAGCATGCTGGGAGACAGAAGGGAGATGAATCAATACAGGAATAAAATGAGGTCATTCCAGGCAATGATAAGCGTCATTAAAAATAATAGAGGGTAGCCAGACTTGTCCTCTGTGATGGCCCACACTCTGTCTGTGGAGTGTGCCTCTCTTTGAATCTGAATAAACCCACTTCTTAGCTATCAAAAAAAAAAATGATACAGGGTAATAAAATATAGATTGCAGAATGGATGGGGGAATGGTTTTAGTTTGAGAAAATGGAAAGCCTCTCAGAAGAGGTGACATCAGAGCTAAGCAGCAGCAGGATTCAACTGTGCTAATTTATTTTTTGGCCTCACTATGTGGCATGTGGGATCTTAGTTCCCCAACCAGGGATCAAACCTAGGCTCCAGCAGTGAAAGTACCAGGTCCTAACCACTGGTCCATCAGGGAATTCCCTCAACTGGGAGGGGAAGAGCATTCTGAACAGAATGGGGCACATGCCCCTGTGAGAAACTCCAGCCCATCCATCTGAAGGGCATATTTCACTCATAATGCTTCCATGATGGAGCTTCGACACTTCTGGAATCATGGTCCCAGTATTCCTCTAATCCTCTGGAACCCAGAAGCAATTCTGAGGTAGATCAACAACTGAGCTGGTTATTTTGCTTCTTCAACATGGGGTGTACCTTTTTCATTCTTTTTTCACAAAGGAAGCTCTTCTCACTCTTTCTTAGAAGAGTGAGAAAATGTGGTCTGTGTGTCTATATATATGTGTTTTACACATACGTGTCTATATGTATAGATATACAGATACCCAAACACAGTTCAGTAAGTCCCCTAAATAAGAACCTTCAAGTTGCAAACTTCCAAAGATGTGAATATATGTGCCAGCCCCTGAATGCCAGCTGTTGTACTGTAATACTGTACTTCTCAAAGTACTGTACTATAAGATTTAAAATATTTCATTTTGTGTGTTTATTTTTTATGTACATATTAATTGTGTGAAAAGTATTATAAACCTATTACCATACAGTATTATAGGGCCAATTGTGTTAACTAGGTACCTAGGCTAACATTTTTCCACTTAAGAATGCACTCTTCAGACCTGAACTCATTTGTACATAGGGAACTTACTGTAATTTAGGCCCAGCTTCTGGGCATGTCTGTGAAAGTTAGGGTTGTCCATAGCAACTGTGTGTGAGGAAACCTAGAAGAAAAAGCTTGGGAAATGGAGTGTGGTGTCTCTTGATGATCTTGACACCCTTGAGACTATCCACAACCTCATACCCAACCCCCAGGCTTGGACAAGGACTTGGGTCTGAGCAGCCTGGAGCAGAAGCCTGAAAAGGAGTTTTAAGAGGTATATGTGATGGAACAGTGAAAAAGCTGGCTTAAAACTCAACACCCAAAAAACTAAGATCATGGCATCCAGCCCCATCAATTCATGGCAAATAGTTGGAGAAACAATGGAAACATTTTTTATTTTCCTGGGCTCCCAAATCACTGCAGATGGTGACTGCAGCCATGAAATTAAAAGATGCATGTTCCTTGGAAGAAAAGCTATGACCAACCTAGACAGCATATTAAAAAGCAGAGACATAAGAAAGCTGAGAACTGAAGAATTGATGCTTTTGAACTGTGATGTTGGAGAAGACTCTTGAGAGTCCCTTAGACAGCAAGGAGATGAAACCAGTCAATCCTAAAGGAAATCAACCCTAAATATTCATTGGAAAGACTGATGGTGAAGCTGAAACTCTAAGACTTTGGCCACCTGATGCAAAGAAGTAACTCATTGGAGAAAACTCTGATGCTGGTGAAGATTGAAGGCAGGAGGAGAAGGGGACCACAGAGGATGGGATGGTTGGATGGCATTACTGACTCTACAGACATGAGTTTAAGTAAGCTCCAGGAGTTGCTGATGGACAGGGAAGCCTGGCATGGTGCAGTCCATGGGGTCACAAAGAGCCATACACAGCTGAGTGACTGAACTGAACCATAGGCAGCTTAGCAAGGGAACAGGACATTTTGGGCAGAGAACACAGTCCTGCTTATGTACAGTGAGGATTTGCACATTTCAGGACCTCAACAGAAAGCCTCTTCTTCAGGATATCACGGCCAGGGCTTCTGGATATTAGCATACTGCCTGGAGTATAATAGATTCATGATAAACTTTTGTTCAATTTGCTCCACTCTTACTAAGGTCACAATCAGTAATGGCAAAAGATGGACATCAGTGAGGACTGTGAAGACACGCACACATACGAGGGGATTATTTATAAGCACATCAGGCACTTCTTACCCTCATACCTCAAAATACATAGGAGCAAATTATGCGAGTTAGCAGAGTGTCAAGAGGCAACACAATGTAGGCAATTACCACTAACTGCCTCCCCTTGAACTGCAGACGAAACAGCCTACAGGTGCAAACAACCCAATTTTAGGTGGCATTTTAGGTGCTTGATAAGGCCATCTTGATTTCTATGGTCAAATTAATACATAATTTGAAGCTGTAAGGAAATCATTTTGTTTGAGTATATATTCTAAACTTAGTCCCAAGTGGACGCTGTATTCAAAACCAAAAGCAGGCTAAGAACCTGGCTCTGTCTACCCTAATTTCCTCAATAGTTGCTGCTGGGCTCACCTCCCTACGAGGAAATTCAGGTAATATTAATACCCATGTTCTACTCAGTAACTCCAGTGCCTCGAGCTGTAGTTCTGAGGTCCCTGCTGAGAAGATAAGGTTATTTTTTTGAACAAAGCAAATTCACTACTGCAGCTGGCTTTGCATAGGCAGTCTCCTAAGTACTCCTAAGATGTACTTAGGAGATCTTCGGGAGGAATTTTGACCTTGGTCACTGTGTGGAACCAACAATTTTTCTTCCATCTACAGTGTGATTTTCTTAATTTACTTGCAGCCCACGGAGTGCGTAACCAGACAAAGATGAGCCCTCCTGAGGCTGGGATTCCAGCTCACACTGGCAGGTGCCAGCCGCAGCTGAGAGCGTTCAGACCCAACAAGGGCTTCAAAGCTTTACCAATGGCTTCTAGAAGTTGCTATTGAAAACAAAATCTTTATTAGAAAGAAATAGAAGTTCTTGTCATTGGGGAAAAAATGAGCTTTGATAGGGAGTTTGGGATGGACATGTACACACTGCTATATTTAAAATGGATGGCCAATAAGGACCTACTGGACAACACAGGGAACTCTGCTCAGAGTTATATGGCAGCCTGGATGGGAGGGGAGGTTGGGGGAGAAGGAGTACATGTATACGTATGACTGAGTCCCTTCACTGTTCACCTGAAACTGTAACAACATTGCTAATTGGCTATACCCAAATACAAAATAAAAACTTAAAGATAAAAATTAAAAAATGCAAGCTTTAGGCATAGAGCATGGGTATAGGCCCCCACTGAGAAAGGAAGAGGCAAACGTTCAATACTTCCACTGATGTTGCAATCCCTCCATCAATCCATGAAGCTGGTGCCCATGTGTCTGTCTCTCCATCTCACACACACTTACACAATTAATTTTAATAAAATGGAGCTAACAGTATGATCTTCCCTCCAAGTTCAAATTGTGGCTCTACCACTGGTTGTGGTAACTTGGCCAAGTTTCTTGATTCTGCCAGGCCTCAGTTTCTTCACCAGGAAATGAACATAAGAATGCTTGCCTAACCAGAGTAGGTGAATAGACCATTAAATGAGAACATGTAAAATCCTTAGCTGTACCTGGCATTCAGTAAAGACTCTGTAAATGTTCACAACTTAAGAGGGGCCAAACAGAACCCTATAAAATTCCTTCGCATAGCCTGAGTAAAGTTGACTTGGGTAGCTGGTGATGGGCCACGTATAAACACCTAGTGATGCCAAGAAACAGTTGGGCGGGGCTTGTGGATGAGAGTCGGAGCCAGTGATGCACTGGTTTTCACTATGGAGATGACCTCACAAGAGCCACAGGCTGAGGAGTTTGAGAATGCACACCCACCCAGTAGGTACCAGTGCATCTGAGCCCGATGACTGCACCATACATGCTCGCACTGGTCCTGCAGCAGTTTTCCCCTGTGACACTGCTGCTTATGAAAGAAAGGACTAAGAACCTGCCCTGTCCTCAAGAACTCCTCCAGGAAGATTTCTGATTCCCTTCTTTCCAAAGACACTGCCACCGCCTCCTGATCATCCAGGTTCCTGGCATCTCCAGCTCACAGTCGACACAGAATGGAGCACAGTGGTTACAGCCAGCTCTGGAGAACGCATGCCCGGCTCAAGGCCCAGCTGTGCTGCCTTCTCGCTGAAGGACCCTGGGCAAGACAACTTTCCTGTACCTTGACTCCTCATCTATCTGTTAACAATGAGAATGGCTAGTATTTACTTCCTAAGGTGCTGCAAGGATTAAGCAAGGTCAAGAACAGAAAACCCTTACCTTCCCACTGAGATGAGCAATCGTCGCCCTGGTGGCTGCTTGTTGAATCCCATCAGTGGCAGGGTGCAGGGGAAGGGGCCCGGGTTCACCCACCCTTAGCAGCTGAAGCGGTCAGTGTGAATGGACAGGGTGCAACCTTCAAAAGCGCTCTTCGGAGGCTTCAGCAAGACGAACAGGGAAAGGCCCTTGTGCCTGCCAAAACTTTGCCTGGTAAATAATTGATGTCCCACCCTGTGTTCTTTTATTCAGAAACGCCTTTGAAGTTCGCCCTCGCCCTTGCCGCAGGGAGACTGGGGGAGGCAGGCCAGGGGATGGAAGGGAAGGAGCCCCAGAAGGGGAACGGGCAGTGTGCAATCCAGAAGAAAGAAAAACTAGAGCCATTTTTGGTATCTGTTAAGGTGTGGAGTCATTAACTATAAGTTTTTATCAAGAAAGGATTCCCAGCAGCCAAGCACCAAAAAGGGAAGATGGGGAAAGATACAAACGCAATTCTTAAGAACACCTGTGAGTGCTGGTCCATCAGCTCACTCCCGGGGAGGTGACAGTTGGCAAAAACACTCAACAGCAGGCAGGAGTTTAGCTGGGCAAGAGCAGCCAGCCCAGCCTCGCAGGGACTAATTATGAAAATATGATTACAATGGATTAGTAATCTTGTCAATCACAGCCACATGCCAGGGAGTACCTGGCAGAGGCTGAAAATGCCACAGGACAAATGCCAAAGGATTTCGTGCTGTGGGCGTTTTTGGTGGGGTGTGGGGTACCCTGGGAGGGAGGGCCTTAGGGTCCCGGGGATGAACAAGTCGAGAGAAGGCACTAACAGGCCTCTGGAGAGGAGCGGTCAGGATGCACTACCAGATACCTCTAGTGTATCCCAGCTGGGAATTCTGCACAGCATCCTCTTACTGCCACCCCTTAGAACTGGCCGAAAACTGGTTCCCTGTTTTGCATAAGCCTGAAAGACAGTATTGTCTTCCTGCAGCAGTCAAGGGAAGGCAAATAGAGGTTAAGAAATGATATGGGTAGAAAAAGAAATACTAACGACAGCTACTCTTCCCTGACATGTAGAAATAGGTCTTGCCAGGTTTCTGGCAGTTTTGTCTTCACCTCATTTAATCCTTACAAAAGCCTGTGAGATAAGAATTACTTCCTTACCAAACAAGCAGAAGCTCATAGATGTTGTCTATGACTTGGCCCATGCCATATCACAAGGAAAACAGATCATCTGAACTCCAGGGTTTATTTTCATAATTGCCAGTGTCTACTGTTGATTGCCAAAGGGAACTCTAAACCAACGTTCCTCAGTCATCTTTCCTGCAGTTACAGAAGCATCCTCCACACCACAGTGCAATCAAGGAATCAGGGAGGTAGCAGAGTCTAGAATACAAGATACTGAACTGTGCATCAGAAGACTCTTGTTTCTCACCACCATTAAATGAAAGTGAAGTCACTCAGTCGTGTCCGACTCTTTGCTACTCCATGGACTGTAGTCTACCACGCTCTTCTGTCCCTGGGATTTTCCAGGCGAGAGTTCTGGAGTGGGTTGCCATTTCCTTCTCCAGAGGATCTTCCTGACCCAGGGATTGAACCCGGGTCTCCTGCATTGTAGACTGACGCTTTACCATCTGAGACACCAGGGAAGTCCTTCTGTTTCTCAACACAATTACAAGCTACTTTTAAAGGTCCATTTGCCAATGCAGGAAGATGCAGGAGATACGGGTTCGATCCCTGGGTTGGAAAGATCCCTGGAAGAGGAAATGGAAACCTATTCCAGTAGTCTTGCCTGGAGAATCCCATGGAGAGAGGAGCCTGGCAGACTACAGTCCATGGGGCTGCAGAGAGTTGGACACGACTGACAGCACACTTTTAAAAGAGTCTTTATGGGGATGATCTGGAGGGATGATGTGGGGTGGGAGGTGGGAGGGGGGTTCATGGTTGGGAGTTCGTGTAAAAAATAAATAAATAAATAAAAGAGTCTTTACCATGTCTGTCACTGTATTAAACGCTTTGGTTACTTTTGGCATCGAATCTTCAAAGTAAAGGTACAAACGTAGTATTATTCTATTTTATAGATGAGAAAATGGAATCTTAGTAAAGGTGGATAATTGCCCATATGCTATAGAAGTGGTAAGAGTCAAGAGAAGTAATTCCAAACCAGGTTGTTCTGATCCCCAGCCTTGGCTTCTTATGACCACTCTCTGTGTGAGAGGCACGTGAGTGTTTTAAATCCTCATCAACCTTGGTCATGACCCTGGCATGCAGAGCACAGGGCTAGAGACTAATCCATCTGTACTTTGCTTCCCCTGCTGGACACGATAACATTTGTCAAGTGTCTGTACTGAGTCATCACCAGGAAATGTGACCTGGGGTGGGAGGAGATAAAATTCTGTCCAGACTCATAGGATTATTATTACCAAGGAAAATTCTAGAGAGACCTAAATTTCATTCATACTGTCAATGCTCAAAGAACAGAGTAAAGGAAACATCTGTTTTCCAGCTTAGGGTACGAAGAATGCTCAGATAAATTTACCAGAAAAGGGGAATGTTTTACAATGTAGCCTGTCATTGTCATGAATAAAAATGTGGGCTAATAAAAAGAAAAGATGAAAGATGTTTTTGTAACACTGTGATAGGAAAAAAAAAAAAGATAGGCATGGGAATTAGGCTGCCACATTCACTATGCGCTACTGTATTAGAGCTCTTGCTGTCCACTGCTATTTTTATCTGGATGGTTTACAGTTTTCCACCACTCATCTTTGAGTGAGGGCTCAATTTCTAACTGATGTCTTGTGTTCCTCTACATCCCCAGCATCAAGCAGAGAGCTGACGTGGTGCTGAGCAGATCCTCAGCCCAGTTTTGTTTTATGGATCCCCTGCAGCTAATCCTAGTGGCAGCAGAGAGATAAACTGAAAGATCACTTCACTTCCTTTTCAGGCTTATCATTCCATAGTTCTGGGCAAAATGGATATAAGTGATGGATAGGGGGCATTCAGGCTTCCCCGGGGGCTTAGTGGTAAAAGAATCTGCCTGTCAATGCAAGAGACACAGGAGATGCCAGTTCAATTCCTGGGTTGGGAAGATCCCCTGGAGGAGGAAATGGCAAGCCACTCCAGTATTGCTGCCTGGAGAATCCCATGGACAGAGGAGCCTGGTGGGCTACAGTCCATGGGCTCACAAAGAGTTAGACACAGCTGAGCATGCATGCACAGGAGCCATTCACTCCTCCAACTTGTATTCACACTCACTGACTGGAAAGAAACAAATCTCTAAAAAGCTTTTTTAATTAGTACAACATGCTATGTGTACATAAGTCTTTTGGCGGGGGCGCGGTATGACAATGTCAGGAATTGATGGGTAGCATGAGCCATCCTGAGAAAGCACCCACACACAAAATACACAAAGGCATAGAAGCATATTCCTATGCCACTGACAGATCCCCCATTTCAATGATACCATCCCCCAGCGCACTGCAAGCTGCCAAGACTGAAAGAGAGCTCCTATAAAGAGGGCTGAGGAATGCATAACCAGCGCTGTGCCAAGCACGTGAATCCCAGGAACTAGAGGTGGAGTTTGTTGACAAGCTCTGGAGAGGCACAAAGACGTCCATCTCTCAAAAACAGCCTTGAGTATCCATGTCTTCACAGTGAAGAGCAGCTGATAGGCCTTGAATATATGATTCATATATGAGCCTCACTATTTCTAGACCTCCTCCTAAGCCTGCAGGGTAAAACCACAGTGTCTGGAAGGAGGGAAGGGGAACAAGAAAATCCTTACGAGAGCTGAGTCATTTTGAAATATGCTGGTCACTCCTTATTCAGACAGTACCTTCAAGAATAGGCCATTTTGAGAGAAAACCCTCTTCCAGTTTTGATGAGATGAAAACCACACTGTACTCTTAGGTCAAAGGAAACTGCTAAGGAGTTTTCCTACTGGTGGTTACAGCGCTTGACAGTTCCCTCCAGGAAGAGGCATCTGAGGCCTCCCTCCAAACAATGACTTCAAGTCTCTGCCTACCAACATCCCCACTCACTAGCCAGGGATGTTCCCCTCATTGTCCTCACAACAGGAAAGTCATCCTCTTTCTTGTCTCCCAAGAATGCCAGGTGTGGTCAGGCCATCATGCCTCAGTTCAGGCCTTTAGTATCCCCTGGACTTCTCTTTCCAATCCAGGAAAATCTCAGTTCTCCCTTGAAACTGTGTCAAGCACTTCCTCCCCCAAGAAATCTTTCCCAAATGTCTCAGTCTACACACACTCTTTCCTCTCCAAGTTATTCTCTGGGACCTAAATCTAATAGGGGGCTTCCCTCTGCTAACAGTCTCCTATGTCCATGTACTTGATCAATCCAAAGAAATAAGAAAATCAGTAATTACTGAGCACTTACCATATTTCAAGACATTAATCTAAACCCTTTATAAATACTTATCATATTTAATCCTTAAATCAAGCCCTGTGTAGACTACTATTATGCCTCATGTCATGGATGAGGAAAACTGAGGCACATTTGAATGAAATCTTGCTCAGTATCATACCACCAGACATGAATTCAGGTATATTTGACTACAGATCCTGTGACTTTAACCCTCAAAGTAGCCATAGCCTGAAAAATCTCCTGGATCTCACAGACCCTCATACTGATGTATATTTCATTCATTTTCAGTGAGAGAAATTGTAGTATGACCAAAATTTGACTCATGACTTCTCAGTGCTATTCATTTACTGAGCATTTTTCATTTGCCAAGCACAGTGTTCTAGCCTGGAGAATCCCAGGGATGGGGGAGCCTGGTGCGCTGCCATCTGTGGGGTTGCACAGAGTCGGACACGACTGAAGCAACTTAGCAGCAGCAGCAGCAGCAGTGCTAGGTGCTAGGGATAAAATGATCAACAGACATATCCCCTGCCCTTAAGAAGCTCAGAGTCATCGAGCAGANGCTGCCATCTGTGGGGTTGCACAGAGTCGGACACGACTGAAGCAACTTAGCAGCAGCAGCAGCAGCAGTGCTAGGTGCTAGGGATAAAATGATCAACAGACATATCCCCTGCCCTTAAGAAGCTCAGAGTCATCGAGCAGAGGCTCTATAACTATTGGGATTAAATTACCACAAACACAAGCCAATGACTGGTAGCTTCAACCAGGTACACATGAAATGGTCACTCTGCTCAAAGAAGTATTAAACTGGGAAGAGAATACTGGACTGATACATAAGGGTCCTGAGGTTTCCCCAGACTGCCAATAATTTGCTATAGGTCATCTAGCAAGCAATAATTCATCAATCTGTTCATAAATTAAATTTAGAGCCTGAGCCACACCTATGAATACACAACTTGGCCCATCATCAGAATCACCTGTACGATTTTCATTCTACTGCCAAACAAGTACCTGGAGAACATGAAATGGAGCAGGACCCTGTGCGGCTCTCCCAGGTACAAATCTTTTCTAGGTCCCCCATATACTGTTGAAATAGGCTACATTCAGCTTCCTTGACCTTCCCTAAGTTCCACAGGGCAGATTCAAACAGTTGCTTATCAGGAAAGGAAAGGAATGCAGAAGCAAACGTATCCATATGAACTAAATGAAGTAACGTATATGAAGGACTTGGCACCATGCCCCCAGATTGTAAGCCACAGCTATGAGGAAGGAACAGTGTAAACTGGAACAGGGTGGGGCAGGAGAACCACTGTCTCTGGAGGCTTACTCCTAGGCAGAGTCTCTCAGATCATGGATGTATATTCCCAGCTGACCCCGTTTGCCTCCTCCCCGTTGCAGCCCTTGGTTTTCTGAGGTTCATATCTGGATCAATTGTTATCAGAAGGCAACATTCAAGAACATGAAATTTGGAATCACGCATCTGACTCAAACGTTGACTAGCCATGTGATCTACTGCAAGTTAGTCAACCCTCTGAACCTCGGTGTCCTCAACCCCTCAGAGTCCTCATCTGGAAAAGAAAGACAGTATCTGCCTTGAAAATCTCATTTAATCTTCGTAAGAGTTTATTGGTCAAGGTACTCTGAGGAGCAGATGGCAAGTCATAATCAAATGAGTAAGGAATTTATTCAAATGGAGAATCCTGCTCAATGGGCAAAGAGTCTCTGTTCTGGGTAATGAAAAAAATTGGAAATGGACAGTGGTGGTGGTTGTACAGCATGGTGAGTATAACTGATGCTACTGAATTGTGTGCTTTGTTTAAATGGCAAATTCTACCTTATGCTATGTATTTTATCACAATTTGTAAGAAATGGGCTTATTAGAGGAAACACGTGTGAGACAAAATGGGGAGGGACTTAGGAGAGGCTGGGAGAACCATCAGACTGGGATGCAGATACTGACCCCAAGTGAAGAAAAGAAAAGGAAGAAAGGTTGGGTGGAAGGGTCATAGCCTAGAATGCACATCTAAGAAACTTTTAGCGAGGCCATCAAGGAGTCCACTGTCTCCCACTGATTCCTAAGTACCCCTCCAACTCTTCAGCTGGCTTGGAGTAGCCCAAGGGAAGCATGCAGTTGGCAAGAAGTCACTGATGGATTTCAGAACACAGCAGCTGGGACCATCAGTCAATTATGTCCTCGGTAACTAGACATCTGAAAGGCAAATTCTCATGGCTGAGCTCCCACAGGGATCCTATAGGTTAAGGCACTTATCACAAAAAGACAGTAGAAAGTAAAAGTAGTGGTAATTTCTATACCAACTATCAACATCATTGTCAGTTATCATCACGAATATCTTTATCTCTGTAAATTTTGTTCAAAGTAACATACAGCCAATTCAAATTAAACATTTTCAATACTTGGTGCTAGTTGTAATAAGTAATTGATTGTAATACTCATGTGAGCATCTTAAACTCCATTGTAAACATTAGAATTGCTAAAGCTCTATTTTTTATAGGTGCAGGGAGACAATAAGGTGTGACTCAAAAATAACACAAGAATTGTGAATGAAATTTAGGCAGAGCCTTCAAATCCTGTAGTCTTCAATCATTTTAAAGTATAGTATTGGCCTCCATTGTCTTGTCACATTACTCATCTATCATCTGCCAAAACCACTTCATCACCTACAAACCAAGTAACCAGGCAAGAGAGAGGTCGGTGTGAACTTTCCCACATCAAAAGTAAATCAGGAAGCAGTTTCAAAGTGAGTAATCCCATCGTGTTATTCATGGCAACAAGATTTGAACCCCACAATTTACCCACAACATTTAGACACCTGGGGTGATTCCTTTGCCCTGAAGATAATACATGCTTCATTACAGCGTTCCCTTAAAAAAGAAGAATATGACACTCAATTGAGTATAGCAGAAAGAAATCATTCCTCTGTCTTCTTATAAGGAGAAGCTAGTTAATTTTGTAAAAAATCAGAGTGGGTGACACAGAAAGAAAGGTATTCAGAAAAACATAGGTTTAGACAGCAATTCCACTTTGGCAAGTATTACCATTCTCCAGTCATTTAATGTGGCAGAATCCTGTGTCCTTAACCTTTTCCTTTAGCAGAGAAATGAATCTGTAGGGGAACAGTAAAATCTTAAACACAGACGTCCCGTTCAATCATCATGTTTCCCACCAAGTTTTCTGGTCTTCACGTCATGATTCCATCGACTTTTCTGTGAAACACCTCTCTGTCTAACCAAAGAGATTAGGCACATGATCCTTGACTGGCCCAAGCCAGAATCATGTGACTCAGGCAAGCCAGTGAGGGTTCTTCCCTGATATGTTTACTACATCAGGGAAAAGGGTGGGGCCCAACGGCTTCTTTCTTTTCTCTATGGTAACTAACCTTGGACAATTTAAGTCTGAACTTTCCTTTATCAGATGATGAAAAAAACGTAGGAGTAGAGAATCAAATGAACAAAGAGAAGCAAACAGAGAATAAAATTAAAAGAGAGGTCAGTTCTGATGATACTTCAAACATTTGGTCCAGTTTGTTCTGAAGCCACCTCTACTGCATTTCCCCTTTTCTAACACTAGCAGATGGGTTGTACCCCATAATATGTCAAGAACCCACTAGAAAAAGCAGCTAGAAAAGGCCTGAAACAAAGTCCCTGAATTAGGTAATAGAGTTACATTAACAGAATATGTTTTTTAATATGTCCTAATAATCTCTCCATTGCTTACAATAGCAGTTGTGTTGATACAGTAACTGAGGTGCTTCCCTACTGTGGAAGACACAGCCCTCTTGAGGATGACAAAGTATCTGAAATTCAGTCAGTACTTATTCCTCTGAGATGCACATCACCCAGTCCCTTGGATCAAGGAGGCATAACAAAAACAATTAAGTTTCTCAATGATTCTGTAAAGTATATGGTGCTGAGGGAGATCACAGTTACTAAGAGAACCCATGATCAACATGATGGGCTTCCCTGGTGGCTCAGATGGTAAAGAATCTGCCTGCAATGCAGGAGACGCGAGTTCAATCCCTGGATCAGGAAGATCCCCTGGAGAAAGGGATGGCTATCCACTCCAGTGTTCTTGCCAGGAGAATTCCATGGACAGAAGAGCCTGGTGGGCTACAGTCCATGGGGTTGCAAAGTGTTGGACATGGCTGAGCAACTAACACATTCACTTTCATAATCAACACCACAAGGGTAAATACAGGGTGTTATGGATCCACATATGTGATCACATCAAGTCCTGGTGGGGGTCAAGATTTCCAGGAGGAAATACATCTAAGTTGAGTCCTTTAGAAGTGAGAGTTATCCAAATGAAGCAAAGAAACAGAGGCCCAGATTTTAGCACAGAGAATGATGTGCTCAATGAACTGATATGGTTCAATACAGCTGAACAGAGGACTCAAAGAGGTGCTGGAGCAATGAGAGAAAAGTCTAGAAAAGGAAACAGATCCACTCATAAAGAGGCTTGTGGACACATGCAAGTGCCAGGAGTTGATCCCAAGACAGCAGGGACCACTGAAGAATTGTAGAGCTAAACATGATGCTTTTGGCAAATGGCAAAACATTTCTGTGAATTGTCAAGCTGTTGCAATAATGAAGAAAGATAAAGGTGGCCCCCACTGATACAGTTCCATGGTGATATAAAGAGTAGTTCATTTAAGAGCTCTTAAAAGAAAAGTTATGACCAACCTAGATAGCATATTCAAAAGCAGAGACATTACTTTGCCGACTAAGGTCCGTCTAGTCAAGGCTATGGTTTTTCTAGTGGTCATGTATGGATGTGAGAGTTGGACTGTGAAGAAGGCTGAGTGCCGCAGAATTGATGCTTTTGAACTGTGGTGTTGGAGAAGACTCTTGAGAGTCCCTTGGACTGCAAGGAGATCCAACCAGTCCATTCTGAAGGAGATCAGCCCTGGGATTTCTTTGGAAGGAATGATGCTAAAGCTGAAACTCCAGTACTTTGGCCACCTCATGCAAAGAGTTGGCTCATTGGAAAAGACTCTGATGCTGGGAGGGATTGGGGGCGGGAGGAGAAGGGGACAACAGAGGATGAGATGGCTGGATGGCATCACTGACTCGATGGACATGAGTCTGAGTGAACTCCGGGAGTTGGTGATGAACAGGGAGGTCTGGCGTGCTGCGATTCATGGGGTCACAAAGAGTCGGACACGACTGAGCAACTGAACTGAACTGAAGGAGACAGAATCAGCATGATCAGCCACTGATTAGGTGAAGGTGGAGGGTGAATGTCAAGGGTGACTGTGAGGATTCTGGCTTGGACAACTATTTGAGTGGGAGTACCACTTATCACAGATGGGGGATTGGAGTAGAAGCAGAGTAGATCGAGCTGCACGTGAAATGCCTGTGAGGGTTTCAAGGCATGATGTCCAGTTAGTTATAGGTAAACGGGTCTGAAGCTGAAGAAAATGAAACAGACTTAAGTTTTCAGTTTGGGCATCATCACCAATAGATTAATGGTAATTGAGGCACGGTAAAGAGATTACATCAGCCCAGAAAAAAATATATAGCAAGAGGCAGAGAAAGCCCAAGATGAATACAAATAGTTAAATGATACACAGGATACACAGGGGAAAGGTGTCAGAGAGAAGACGTGGAAGAAGCCTAAGATGTAGAAGGAACACTCAGAGAGAATTCAAGAAGAGACTGCTGAGAAGTCAAGTAGAACAAAGGCAGACATCAGATCCTTTGGATTTAAGCACAAAGAGGTCACAGATAACCACAGAGAAGGTGTTTTTCATGCATTGGTAGCATCAGATCCCAGTTACGCTATAATGACACCTACGATACACATCTCAGCATAAGTCAGTCTGTGGGCCTCCTAACACTCCTTCAAGACCTCAGCTCTGACCTAGAAGCTATAGGATCTCCATCTGTGACCTTATACAGCACCTCATATGCAACGAGGCTTTCAATAAAAACTTGTAAATAATAAATGCTCATTGGTGTTTCCACTTTTTAAAACCTCATTTGGAAGCACAGTGAAGTGACTTATGAAGAGATGAAAAGATGTTCACAGCTGCTCACTGACCTTGGGTGGCACTGGTCTGTCTCCCCCTCATTTCCAGGCATTAAATTAATCATGCCCTCTCTTCCCACCTCTACTCCTGGGTCAATGACTAAGATATTTCTGGTCTAATTAGACTCCTAAATGAGCTCTAGAGGCTAAAGGCAGAGCCTGGACCAAGGAATTCAGTGTCCTCCCCTTTTCTATTAGTATCTAGCTGTATTTAGTTGATGCTGCAGGAGAGGGGTATGGGGGTGGGGCAGCAGGGGAACTAGGTTGATTTTTGCTTCCAATTATTTCTACCTGGCCTCTTTTGTGACCTCTGTCAGAGGGTGACCACGCATCACTCAGAGGACACAGAGGACAGCCACATCAGGAACAGGCCAAGTAGCCACCATTTATTAAGCACTTTCCACAAGCCAAGTATGGTGCTGACCTTCTGTCAGAATTTCTTCAACCACATCACAATTCCACCCAAAATCCTCACTGGCTCCTCATTGTCCAAAGAATAAACTTAATTTGCTTCTCCTTTTCATTTAATGCCTTTAATTCATTCCAAACAATGCAAAACAGAAGCCCACACAAAAAGATGCATTAGGTTGAAAGGCTATTATCAGATTACAAAAATACTTGTGAGCCGGAATATCCTTTTGTTTGTACCTCTAACAAAGACCATCCTAAAAGAATGTTCTAACTAAGTAATACAGCCAAAAAATTCTTTTTCTGGCTTAATAAATTTATTATTGTGGCACTACCCATATTTTGTTACTATGGGGGCTCATTCTAGTGAGGGATTACACAGTCTGCAATACCTATTAGCTCATAAAGAGAAGTAATTATAAGCTTAAACACAAAAGGGAAAAGCAAGTATTTAGTAGGGAGTGCTAAGCATTAGTTACTACTGTGGATTACTCAAGGAGACCTCATCCCAGGGTGTTTTTATGGCATTTCATTTGCAAAATCACTCCTCATTACCCATTCTGTGAAGACTAAGTTGGAGCCTTTGTGTTCATTTCCTAGTTAGCATGTTGTCACACTCTGTCAGCAGAGGGAGCTGATGAGACATTTGAGCAGGAAGGGAGCTTTCTTCTTGGCAAGCTTACTGGGCAGACTTCTGCAGCTGGGGCGGCTCCCCATGCTCAGCTCCTGCTCCACCATCTGACTTGCACAGTATGCACAGATTCTCCCATCTCCAGCTGACTGCACAGCATCAGCTTCCCCAGCTCCTGCAGTGCAGGCAGCTTCCTGAATTCTAGCCTACCGTAGCCCACAGCAGCCAGTAGCACTTGAGAAGTCCTACAGCAGAATGCCTCCAGGGAGATACCTCGCTGAGACAGCTCTCTCCAGCACCAGAAAGGGGACCCTGCCTACCCACGCCAGAGGCTGATTTCTAGCAAGTTTTGCCAGCACAGCACCCCAGCAACATCTCTGCCGTTCACTGAGTCACAGCCGTGTCCTCAACAGCAAGGTCCGGTCTCAGGCAGGAGCTGCAGGGAGGCTCTTACTCAAACACCAGCTCAGCCCTAGGGTAATGGTTGTTCCTCATATCTAATGTTCCTACCTTCTTTAGGGCTCCCTTTATACTCCTACTAAGCAATCTCTCATTCCCCTGAAAGTGAAAATGAAAGCGAAAGTCGCTCAGTCATGTCCAACTCTTTGCAACCCCAGTCCATGGGCTTCTCCAGGCCAGAATACTGGAGTAGGTAGCCTTTCCCTTCTCCAGGAGATCTTCCCAAACCAGGGATGGAAGCCAGGCCTCCCACATTTGCAGGTGGATTATTTACCAGCTGAGCCACAAGGAAAGCCCCCTAATCTCCCACAATAGTCAGTAATTCCTTATGATAAACTTTCTTTGTTCAAATTACCATGGGAATGCTGTCTTCTGAATCAATATTTAACTGATACAGCACAAAATAACCATGCGCATGCACACAATGGTTCCTAAGTTGTGAAAGTGGATTTAAGGCTCTCCAAAAAAAAAAATCAACAACAAAATTATCCTAGGCTAGGGATGATTACATTTTTATCCTCACAATAGCCCCATAAGATGAATGCTTTGTCCCCATCTTGTAGATGGGGAGTTGACCAGCAGAATGGTAAAAAGCCATACATAATGCTATCGATAATTAATAGTAGCATCAAGAAGACAGCTGTGACAAAACTGGGTAAGTTAATTGCCAAAATTAAGATTACTCTTTTTTTCCCTCTGAGCTTCTATCAGAAAAGGCAGGAGTTAGACCCATTTAAACACATGGACATCACCAGATGTTCAGTACTGAAACCAGTTTGATTATATTCTTTGCAGTTTAAGATGGAGAAGCTCTATACAGTCAGCAAAAACAAGACCAGGAGTTGACTATGGCTCAGATCATCAGCTCCTCATTGCAAAATTCAGGCTCAAATTGAAGAAAGTAGAGAAAACCAGTAGGCCATTCAGTTATGACCTAAATCCCTTATGATTATACAGCAGAGGTAACGAACAGATTCAAGGGACTAGATCTGATAGACAGAGTGCCTGAAAAACTATAGATGGAGGTAACACTGTGAAGCTCCTCATTGCAAA
Source organism: Oreotragus oreotragus (assembly GCA_006410675.1). Lineage (NCBI taxonomy): Eukaryota > Metazoa > Chordata > Mammalia > Artiodactyla > Bovidae > Oreotragus > Oreotragus oreotragus. Next base: position 412,419 of record SJYX01019403.1, on the reverse strand, counting down.
ATTCAGGCTCAAATTGAAGAAAGTAGAGAAAACCAGTAGGCCATTCAGTTATGACCTAAATCCCTTATGATTATACAGCAGAGGTAACGAACAGATTCAAGGGACTAGATCTGATAGACAGAGTGCCTGAAAAACTATAGATGGAGGTAACACTGTGCAGGAGGTGATGACCAAAACCATCCCCAAGAAAAAGAAATGCAAAAAGGCAAAGTAGTTGTCTGAGGAGGCCTTACAAATAGCTGAGGGAGAAAAAAAGAAGGAGAAAGGGAAATATAAACCCAATGAATGCAGAGTTTCAGAGAATAGCAAGGAGAAATAAGAAAGCCTTCTTAAGTGACCAATGCAAAGAAACAGAGAAAAGCAATAGAATGGGAAAGACTAGAGATCTAAATTAAGAAAATTGGAGTTACCAAGGGAATATTTCATGCATAGATAGGCACAATAAAAGACAAAAACGGCAAGGACCTAACAAGCAGAAGAGATTAAGAAGAAGTAGCAAGAATACACTGGAGAAGGCAATGGCACCCCACCCCAGTACTCTTGCCTGGAAAATCCCATGGACGGAGGAAGTACGTCAAGGCTGTATATTGTCACCCTGCTTATTTAACTTATATGCAGAGTACATCATGAGAAAAACGGGGCTAGATGAATCACAACCTGGAATCAACGTTGCCTGGAGGGATATCAAGGCTTGTGTCGGCCTTCTGGGAAATAAGCACCTCCTAAAAGTCTTCAGTTCACTTGCACTTCCAGAGTGTTGCACAGCCAGAGAGTAGGGACAGAACTGGTGTCAATCAAGCAGTTTCTGGTTCAGGTTAATACCCAATGTCCCAATGAGAAGCCAGCATTTTTTAATATAGGAGACAATTAGTAGCCTCAAGACTGACTGTGTCTCCCCAAAACTGGGAAGATATTTACCTAGTTTAAGGGTCATTTTTTTTCTGGTTCCTAGTCTCATTCTTTGAAAAAAAAATTAAAAAGACACCTGCAAAGCATTCATTGGAGAATTTTTAATAAACTTCTTAAATACAAGTCATTACCAAGAAAAGATTTTATATCTGCAAAGACTTAAAAATGGCGATCCATTCTCTTCTCTCTAGAACTCACATTAACCTCCCAAAGAGTGATGCCAACAGATAAATGAGGAAACATCAAACAAAAAAAAGAACATTTTGAAGCAAAAGCCTTTCTTGGAAGAACAGTTTCTTCTTTTTTTTTTTCAGATAAGTCTTGGCTTAGATCTCTGTTTCGCTTGAATCCAAGACTGAAATGGGCTGCCAACAAGGACTCCGTGGTACCCACTGGAGAGAGTTCAACCCCACTGGCTTTAGAAAATGGCCTTGCCTTATTAGCATAGTGGCATCTTCTCCATGTCCAGGCCTAAAGATTCACCAGTATAGCTCATCCCATTGTTAAGACACTGCAACACTTCTGTGCTAGGTAAATGTCCCCTTTCCTCAGATCTCTTCCTCAACCCTCCCACCATCTACCAACCAAGAATTTAAATGCCTGGCACAACCAGGAGACCGCCAGGACCTATTTCAGGCCTCTTTCAACATAAATTGATTCATTCATCAGTGTTCCTGCCAATCAGTCCCCCCAAACTCATAGATTTTGTGTGGCCTTTGCCAGAGCAGATGAAAACACCCGCAGGAAAAAAAGGGCATCTCTGACAGTGGCAGCTGCTACTGAATCCTGGTAGGCCAATAGTTATGACTATTCACCACCAGCCTACTCTCCCTGGGTGTTGGCATTTTGTACCTACCGGAGGTCACTGCGGCCTCTAGGAGACTTCAGTAGTAAGAGATTCTAGGTCCATTGGGAGAAACAGAAGAGCAGGCCGGCTGGCAGTAATAGGGTCCACTGCCGACCCTGACCAAGCACGGTGGGTTCTACCAGCCGAGCGGGTTCTACTCAGGACCCCAGAAACAGGAAGGAGGCCACAGACAGCAGACGCAACCCGAGGGAGGGGGTTTAGGTCAGGTAGCTTGTGCAGGGCAGGAACCCCTTTACATTGTTCCCCTTGGATTTCACCTCCATTTAATGGGATGACTTGTTAAGACCACCTCAGTTCTCACTCATTGTGAGCACTGACAGTTTATCTGGAATAGTGAGAATGATCACATACAGAGCATGAACCATGGTAACCATATTGTTGACTTATTTGAATGCTATAAGCATCCCTTATCATGCCCCTATTTTAAGGAGAAATAAACTCAGGTGCAGAAAGTTTATTTAAACTGTAGATTTAAACCAGGCATCCCATCAACAGAGCTGTGTTTTCTGGATTGAAGGATTCAGTTTGACCTAATCAAATATGGCATTCCAATAAACTTTTTGTGACATGTTTGATCAGATATTGATTACCTTCAAACTTCAGACAGAATTGTACCTTCAAACTTCAGACAGTATTGTAAGAGCTGAGAACTCTTGAATGTGATTGGTGTAAGTTCAGCCAAAGCTGAAATGATTTAATACCGTGAGCACTAATGGGAAAGTCATCGGAAGGATTTGATGCAATTTTCTATATCAAATCATGACTCAGGACCATTGTTTAGCTAGTGCTAGATCAAATTAAAGATCCCAACAACTTCTCTTATTGAAAGGTGGTATGGAAATTATCAGTATATCATGTGTGATTTTTTTATATAAACCATCAGTTGGCAAGCAGTTTTAAACAAATAGTTTAGTTACATTAGAGAAATAAAGGGGATAGAGATTACTAATGTATGTTAGTGTATTACCACATCAATACTCATTTTATTTATTTTTATATCAAATGAAAGAGTCTTTAAATTCTATAGTCCTTAACATTTTTCAAGTTTCACACACAGGATTTCATATAATCCCATAACGGCCCTTTTCTCTTCTCCCACCCTTATAATGTCCCTCATTTCCTCATTTCCCTCACCCCACTGGTGGCCACTAGTTTGTTCTCTGTATCTATGAGTTTGCTTCTTCTCTTTTATTCATAGGTTTGTTCTATTTTTAGATCCCCCATATAAGTGATATCATATACTATTTGTCTCTCATTTATTTCACTTAGTTTAATGCCCTCCAAGTTCATTCATGTAGTTACAAACAGCAAAAGTTCATTCACTGTAGGCTGAGTAATAGTCCATTGTACGTGTGTGTGTGTGTGTGTGTGTGTGTGTGTGGAATACACATCATGTCTTCTGGACACTGACGTTGTTTCCATATCTTAGCAATTGTAAACAATGCTGCTATGAACATTAAAGGGCATGTATCTTTTTGAATTAGTGGGGTTTTTCAGATATATATCCAAGAGTATGTATATATATATATATAATTTTTTTTCAGATATATACCCAGAAATTCCACCCGGCAGTGGAATTGCTGGGTCATACGGTATTTCAATTTTTAGTTTTCTGAGGAACTTCCATACTGTTTTCCACAGTAGCTGCTGAACCAATTTACTTTCCCACCAAACAGCATATTAGGGTTTCCTTTTCTCCACATCCTCACCAATGTTGTTATTTGTGTTCTTTTTGATGATGGCCATTCCGACCTGTGTGAGTGATATCTCATTTCCCTGATGATTACTGACATCGAGCATCTTTTCATGTGCCTCTTGGCCATCCCCAGCATCATGATCCTCCCGAACTTGCCTGTGCTTGTTCACTAGCCTTCACTCCTACAATGACCTCACCATTTGATTATTTAACTCATTTCAACCACTCAGATCACTCCTAAAGCTTTTTCCTCAAGTTCCACTTAACCTAACTCTCTTTGTCTTAACTGCCTGTAGTAGTTTGAACAGTGTTCCCCGAAATTCATGTTGACCTGGAACCTCAGAATGGACTCTTATCTGTGAATAGGATCTATGCAGATGTAAGTAGTTAAGGTCACACTGGAGAAATGTGGGCACTAAATCCAGTAACTAGTGTCCTTATAAGAAAAGGGCATAAGAAAGACCCAAGAGCAGCCATGTGATGGCAGAGTCACGGACCGTAGTGACACAGCTACAAGTCAAGGAAGACCAAGGACTGCCGGGAGCCACCAGGACCTCAGAAAAGAAACACCAGACCAGTTTCTTTCTCAGAAACTCCGGAGGGGGCCAATCATACCAACACCTTAATTTCAGACTTCCGGCCTCCTGAACTGTGAAAGAATAGATTTCCTTTTAAGCCATCCGGTTTGTGGCCATTTTTAGGGAAGCCCTGGAAACTAATGCACTGCCCTTAACATCTATGGTTTACCAGTAGTTCCCATACCTAGTATTTTAGAATCACCTGAAAAGCCTGTTAAAACAGTAGTGGAAACAACTGACGAAGGGTTAATCTCCAAAATACATAAGCAGTCCATACAGTTCAACATCAGGAAATCAAACAGCCCAGTCAAAAAAATGGGCAGAAGATCTAAACAGATATTTCTCCAAAGAAGACACCAAATGGATAATAAACACATAATAAGATGCTCAACATTGCTCATTATTAGAGAAATGTAAATCAAAACTACAATGAGGTATCACCTCACACCGGTCAGAATGGCCACCATCAAAAAAATCTATGAACAGTAAATGCTGGAGAGAGTGTGGAGGAAAGGGAACCCCCTGCATTGTTGGTGGGAATATAAACTGACACAGCCACTATGGAGAACAGTATGAAGATTCCTTAAAAACCTAGAAAGAGAGTCACTATATGATCCAACAATCCCACTACTGGGCATACACTCTGAGAAAACCATAATTGAACCCAATGTTCATTGCAGCACTATTTATTAATACAATATCTAGAACATGGAAGCAACCTAGATGTCCATCAACAGATGAATGGATAAAGAAGTTGTGATGCACACATACAATGGAGTATTACTCAGCCATGAAAAAGAATGCATTTGAGTCAGTCCTAAAGAGGTGGATGAACCTAGAACCTATTAAAGAGAGTGAAGTAAGTCAAAAAGAAAAACAAATATTGTATATTAACACATATATACGGAATCTAGAAAAATGGTACTGATGAACCTATTTGCAGGGCAGCAATGGACATACCGACATAGAGAAAGACTTGTGGACACAGTAAGGGAAGGAGCCTCTAGGAGACTTCAGTAGTAAGAGATTCTAGGTCCATTGGGAGAAACAGAAGAGCAGGCCGGCTGGCAGTAACAGGGTCCACTGCTGACCCTGACCAAGCACGGTGGGTTCTACCAGCCGAGCGGGTTCTACTCAGGACCCCAGAAACAGGAAGGAGGCCACAGACAGCAGACGCAACCCGAGGGAGGGGGTTTAGGTCAGGTAGCTTGTGCAGGGCAGGAACCCCTTTACATTGTTCCCCTTGGATTTCACCTCCATTTAATGGGATGACTTGTTAAGACCACCTCAGTTCTCACTCATTGTGAGCACTGACAGTTTATCTGGAATAGTGAGAATGATCACATACAGAGCATGAACCATGGTAACCACATTGTTGACTTATTTGAATGCTATAAGCATCCCTTATCATGCCCCTATTTTAAGGAGAAATAAACTCAGGTGCAGAAAGTTTATTTAAACTGTAGATTTAAACCAGGATCCCATCAACAGAGCTGTGTTTTCTGGATTGAAGGATTCAGTTTGACCTAATCAAATATGGCATTCCAATAAACTTTTTGTGACATGTTTGATCAGATATTGATTACCTTCAAACTTCAGACAGAATTGTACCTTCAAACTTCAGACAGTATTGTAAGAGCTGAGAACTCTTGAATGTGATTGGTGTAAGTTCAGCCAAAGCTGAAATGATTTAATACCGTGAGCACTAATGGGAAAGTCATCGGAAGGATTTGATGCAATTTTCTATATCAAATCATGACTCAGGACCATTGTTTAGCTAGTGCTAGATCAAATTAAAGATCCCAACAACTTCTCTTATTGAAAGGTGGTATGGAAATTATCAGTATATCATGTGTGATTTTTTTATATAAACCATCAGTTGGCAAGCAGTTTTAAACAAATAGTTTAGTTACATTAGAGAAATAAAGGGGATAGAGATTACTAATGTATGTTAGTGTATTACCACATCAATACTCATTTTATTTATTTTTATATCAAATGAAAGAGTCTTTAAATTCTATAGTCCTTAACATTTTTCAAGTTTCACACACAGGATTTCATATAATCCCATAATGGCCCTTTTCTCTTCTCCCACCCTTATAATGTCCCTCATTTCCTCATTTCCCTCACCCCACTGGTGGCCACTAGTTTGTTCTCTGTATCTATGAGTTTGCTTCTTCTCTTTTATTCATAGGTTTGTTCTATTTTTAGATCCCCCATATAAGTGATATCATATACTATTTGTCTCTCATTTATTTCACTTAGTTTAATGCCCTCCAAGTTCATTCATGTAGTTACAAACAGCAAAAGTTCATTCACTGTAGGCTGAGTAATAGTCCATTGTACGTGTGTGTGTGTGTGTGTGTGTGTGTGTGTGGAATACACATCATGTCTTCTGGACACTGACGTTGTTTCCATATCTTAGCAATTGTAAACAATGCTGCTATGAACATTAAAGGGCATGTATCTTTTTGAATTAGTGGGGTTTTTCAGATATATATCCAAGAGTATGTATATATATATAATTTTTTTTCAGATATATACCCAGAAATTCCACCCGGCAGTGGAATTGCTGGGTCATACGGTATTTCAATTTTTAGTTTTCTGAGGAACTTCCATACTGTTTTCCACAGTAGCTGCTGAACCAATTTACTTTCCCACCAAACAGCATATTAGGGTTTCCTTTTCTCCACATCCTCACCAATGTTGTTATTTGTGTTCTTTTTGATGATGGCCATTCCGACCTGTGTGAGTGATATCTCATTTCCCTGATGATTACTGACATCGAGCATCTTTTCATGTGCCTCTTGGCCATCCCCAGCATCATGATCCTCCCGAACTTGCCTGTGCTTGTTCACTAGCCTTCACTCCTACAATGACCTCACCATTTGATTATTTAACTCATTTCAACCACTCAGATCACTCCTAAAGCTTTTTCCTCAAGTTCCACTTAACCTAACTCTCTTTGTCTTAACTGCCTGTAGTAGTTTGAACAGTGTTCCCCGAAATTCATGTTGACCTGGAACCTCAGAATGGACTCTTATCTGTGAATAGGATCTATGCAGATGTAAGTAGTTAAGGTCACACTGGAGAAATGTGGGCACTAAATCCAGTAACTAGTGTCCTTATAAGAAAAGGGCATAAGAAAGACCCAAGAGCAGCCATGTGATGGCAGAGTCACGGACCGTAGTGACACAGCTACAAGTCAAGGAAGACCAAGGACTGCCGGGAGCCACCAGGAGCTCAGAAAAGAAACACCAGACCAGTTTCTTTCTCAGAAACTCCAGAGGGGGCCAATCATACCAACACCTTAATTTCAGACTTCCGGCCTCCTGAACTGTGAAAGAATAGATTTCCTTTTAAGCCATCCGGTTTGTGGCCATTTTTAGGGAAGCCCTGGAAACTAATGCACTGCCCTTAACATCTATGGTTTACCAGTAGTTCCCATACCTAGTATTTTAGAATCACCTGAAAAGCCTGTTAAAACAGTAGTGGAAACAACTGACGAAGGGTTAATCTCCAAAATACATAAGCAGTCCATACAGTTCAACATCAGGAAATCAAACAGCCCAGTCAAAAAAATGGGCAGAAGATCTAAACAGATATTTCTCCAAAGAAGACACCAAATGGATAATAAACACATAATAAGATGCTCAACATTGCTCATTATTAGAGAAATGTAAATCAAAACTACAATGAGGTATCACCTCACACCGGTCAGAATGGCCACCATCAAAAAAATCTATGAACAGTAAATGCTGGAGAGAGTGTGGAGGAAAGGGAACCCCCTGCATTGTTGGTGGGAATATAAACTGACACAGCCACTATGGAGAACAGTATGAAGATTCCTTAAAAACCTAGAAAGAGAGTCACTATATGATCCAACAATCCCACTACTGGGCATACACTCTGAGAAAACCATAATTGAACCCAATGTTCATTGCAGCACTATTTATTAATACAATATCTAGAACATGGAAGCAACCTAGATGTCCATCAACAGATGAATGGATAAAGAAGTTGTGATGCACACATACAATGGAGTATTACTCAGCCATGAAAAAGAATGCATTTGAGTCAGTCCTAAAGAGGTGGATGAACCTAGAACCTATTAAAGAGAGTGAAGTAAGTCAAAAAGAAAAACAAATATTGTATATTAACACATATATACGGAATCTAGAAAAATGGTACTGATGAACCTATTTGCAGGGCAGCAATGGACATACCGACATAGAGAAAGACTTGTGGACACAGTAAGGGAAGGTGAGGGAGGGATGAATCGAGAGATCAGCATGGAAACATATATATTACCATATGTAAAACAGACAGCTAGTGAGAATTAGCTGTAGGATGCAAGGAGCTCAAGCCAGTGTTCTATGACAACCTAGAGGCATGGGATGGGGTGAGGGATAGGAGGGAGGTTCATAAGGGAAGGGACATATGAATACCTATAGCTGATTCATTTTTAAATATGGTAGAAACCAACACAATGCTGTAAAGCAATTATCCTCCAATTAAAATTTTTTTAAAAAGCAGTGGACCCAGCCTGAGTTTATGATTTAGCTGGCCTAGATTAAGGTCTGAGATTTTGCTCATCTAGCAAACTGCCAGGTTGTTGGTCTGGGGACCATAGTGAGAACCACTGGGTCTATACCAGGCATCTTAGCACTTAATTTCATTCAGTTTAGGACTTCATTACATCATGTCTTACATCATGTTTACCATCAGTTCATAAATACAGGTCTGCCCTCCCAGTGATACTGTGAGTGCCGCAAAATCCATGTTTTAACCTACTTTTGTTTATCCACAGGACATAACGGTGGCTGGCATGGTGCTAAATTGAATAATACAAGCATGACCGTTGAAAGCAACAACTTCATGCTCTTAAATCTCATTTCTTCTTGTAACACAGGGTTAGTGGTGTTTAAAAGAAATTTCTGTGAAGAATGAATAGCTAACTCACATAAAATGACTATGATATTATTGCCAGGCTTCTAGAATGGGCACAATAGATGTTAAGTATTAATACTATTATTTATGAGTGTTGTTTATTAATGCAAAAAGTTAGTTACTTCCATCTAGACAGAATCATCTGCAACAGTTTCCAAAGTTGAAACCTGGAGTTTGTTAATGTCTAAACTGAGAGGTTATAGACTTTGTTCACATGATGCAGTCAAAGGGATTGCTCTTCGCGGGTTACATTATATGATCACCTCCATTCTGACTCTGGGATGGCAAGGCACTGATGCTTTGAAAAAGTTGCGTACAGCTATGATAAACCTCAGCACTCCATTTATAATGTTAAGAAGGACTCAGAGTTTGAGAGGAATATGGTTAAGTCAGAATATGTTCCCCTACCAAGACTAGAAATGCTGAACCTCTCCTCCTAAGTGCTCAACAACTTTGATTAAGGGGTGGAAGGTAATTTTAAAAATCAAGAACAGAATGTATAGCACAAAGTTCAGAGGTCATGAAAAAATGAGTGGCACAGACAGAATGTGAGTTCAACAGAAATGTGCCAGGCAGTGTGCTAAACTTGGACACTGCAGAGGTGAAAAATAACATCAAGAAGCAGGCTTGAGTGAACATCAGAGTTACTGAAAACCCAGAGACAGAAATGAGAATTCAAATAATCCAGTTACTAGGCTGGCCCCCCGAGTTGACAGCAACGCCAGCCTCAAGGAGGAAAGTCCACTGGTATATTGGCGAATGGTGGAAATTCTCAGACATATTCTTCAGTTAAGCATCAGGTCATCTGTTGGTCACATGTTGACCTTCATCTTTGATCCAGTTACCCAGCTCTTTGCCAGTTCCTTCATGACAAACCTTTCTTTATATCAGAGTTTCAGAATCTCAGCTCCTGATTATTTTCTCTTCCCTTGCTTTATCTGAGTGTGGGGTTTCTTCCCCCAAATCCAGTTCTTTCCAGGCCTGTATTCCCACTATTTTGTCCCATTCCCTGGAGCTGAGTCATCACTACCTCCCAGAAGCTAAATGTCCAACTCAACCAATTTCTGTCTCCTACAGATTAGAAACCTCCCTCATGCACCTACAGCACAGACCTCTCCCGCTTCCATGATCAAGCCATCTGGCCAACTATCTTCTCTAAGCCATGTTATGAAGAGGCCAGTGTTCAGGATTTCAGTCCAACTGGAAAAGAAATAAGAAACAGAGTCCAGTAGAGACCAAGGCAGAGTCCCAGAGCCCACCACGAGCACAAAGCACGCTGGCTGTAGTAGTTTGAACCGTATTCAGACTGCCCATAGTAGTTCGAACAGTGTTCCCCAAAATTCACCGAGAAACAAAGGGCAAAAGGAGAATAAGAGACTAGTAAGAGAGATGGACCCCATCGATAACCATGACATTTGACTCTAGCAAAGCTCATCTCATAGTCACCAAATGTCCAAGCCTCCAGTGTCATTGAGTAAGAAAGTCTTTCTCAATCATAAAACTTCTTTGTATTCTCCCTCTACTCCCAAAGACAATAACGGCAAATAGCGCCGAGCAAACGGAGATTTTCCTGTTGTTTTTTCATGAGGTGTCACTGAAAGATAAGATTCATGTTGCAAGGTACATGTTGTAGGTAATCCTCTGAACCAAACTGCATGTTCACTTTCAGAGCCAATTGCTGCTCTTGAACTAGGAAGATGATACAGTGGAACCCTTACATTCATGGATGCAGAACCCACAGATAGGGAACCTGCCGATATGGAAGGCCAATTGTATCATGGACATCTTGAGCATGCTCGGATTTTATTGTCCATAGGAGGTCCTGGAACCAGTTCCCCTACATATACTGAGGGGCCACTATTCAAAAAGCACAGAGGAGAGCTCTACAGCAGATATGAAAATGAGATCAGGAGTCTGCTTTGCTCAGCTTTTCCCTTGAGGCCAGCAATAAGAAGGGAAGGCATATTTTCACAAACTTCCATTTGTCCTGGTGCCTTTCCTATATCAATATCATCCTGACCCAACTCTCTCATTCCTTCCTCCAGTCTCACTAAATACGAGAGCAGACTGAGTGAGCTCCTACTCCAGGCCAGCAGCCACAGAGCCAAGTGCTGAATACTCAGCAGGGACAGGACATACATAGACCCTGCTTTCAGGAAAGCAGATTGGTAAAATGAACAAAAATGTTGCACTAATTAATGAACCTGGTAACATGCCGAGGAGGAAGACAGGAAGAAGAAGGTCAGCGTGTGTTTGACACAGCCTGACTCTTAGCCAGAGAGAAAACTGCTGAAATCTCTCCCCAAGTCAGCTGCTGGTATATATCCTGTATCAACATGGGGTGTTATTTATGTCTCCATGAATTTAATTAACCAATGATTTCCACTGGTTCACTTCCTTTGTTTTCCAGTTGAGCAACTTAACAGACTGTTAGGATCTTCCACAGCTTGCAAGGAAAGGGGACTGGCCTTTCCTTTCAGTTGAGCCTAAGGGTTTCTCCAGACTTAAGATTCTGTTTCAGGAAATGCCTGAGCATCGAACTTAAAACCAAAACCAGAAAGGGAGAGGACTGTAAGAAATAGATGGAGTCCTAGTTTCAACTATGAAAAGAAAACATTGCTCAGTTCAAAAAAAAATCGGAAGAATAAGCCTTAGATTTAATACAGATTATAATGTCACCCTGTGATATGGTTTTCACTTTACCTTGGTTTTCCAAGCAGTAACTTCAGTTTATTAATTTCATTCATATCTGGGTAGAAACTGACTCTATAATAAAAACAATATTTTGTAGAAATGTTTCTTTTTACATGAGAGATCCCATCTACCTCCTGTGCAGTGTTTAAAGCCACTTTGCAGACAGGACCATGGACGTATTCTGGTCACCATAATTCACAAAAAGATCTATCAAACAGCCAGTTCAACAGAGATGCTAATTCTTACCCACAAGGTATATAACCTGGTATAGCCCACCTTTATTTCTACGTCCTCCAGTTAGTCAGCAAGCCCATGAAATTTATTGGGTACCCACCAAACTTACTGTGAAAAACATTCAAAAGGAGTGGAGATGTGGTTCCTTCATTCGTTTATGGTCTAGATTCTTATGTACAATTCAAAAGTCCCTAATATGTAAAAACGAAAACACTACAAATGAGTTGAATAGATTCAGGTGGGTTTGTACACATGGTACATAAAGTCACTCAAAAAAGACTCATGACAAACATGAGTCAGTCCAATCAAGTCTCATTTATTTCAAGTCTCATAGTTTAGCATTCTCTTTCCAGATCAAAGTGGAAAATAGCCAGTGCAAAACAGAGTGAATGCATAGGTATAAAGGACAAGTAGTGGCTGCCAGAGGGAGGGGGTTGAAGTGAGACAATATGAGTGCGGGGGCTCAATAGGCACAAACTTCCAGTTAGAAAGTAACTAATAAATAGGAATATAATGTACAGCATGTGGCTATGGTTAATAATACTGTATTTCATATTTAAAAGTTGTTAAGAGACTAGATCTTAAATGTTCCCATCACAAGAAAAGACAATTCTATAATGATGTATGGTGATAAATGTTAGCTAGATGTATTGTGTCAATCTTTTTGCAATATATATAAATACCAAATGATTATTTTGTTAAAAAAAATGAATGAAGGTGGAATCTACAATGTGATTGCTTCTGGCATGCGGTGGGTAGTAAAATTCAGGGAAATGTTATAAAAAGTGCCAGTCTCCAAAATGTCTGTTACCTACCTGCAAGTAGATGTCTTTAGGTCAGAGGGAACTTCAGTGCACTGCTTTCTTCATGGAGAGTTCTGCTCCCACCCCATAGAACCTGTCATCTGACCTAATGATAGTTGATTTGCATCCTTAGAACCTTTGTCTCGGGTCCCCAATGTTTTTGGCACCAGGGACCAATTTTGTGGAAGACAACTTGGATGGTTTCAGGATGACTGAAGCACATAACATTTACTGTGCACTTTATTTCTAATCTATGCCACCACTGATCTGACAGGAGGCATTGGTGCACAGCCTAGAGGCTGGGGACCCTTGTCCCTGTGTCGTCAAGGATGGGCAACAGTTTAGAGACTTCAGCCTGTTCTAAAACCACACTTTGAGTAGTGCTGTCTTTAAAAGTAAGAGCTCAGACACTGGAGAACCTGGACCTAAATCACATTATTACTTCTCCATATGTGACTCTGGGCAAGTAGTTTCCCTGCCTCAGTCTACTCATTTGTAACATGAATATAACTACCCACTTCACTGGGTCATTGTATGATGTGAGAGAGGGTCTGAAACATTTGACATGATAGATAGCATATGCTCAATATTAGGGAATCATTACTCAACCTTCTGATATGGGTCCTTAATATTCTCCTTCTCCATGTAGTAGAAAGGTAGAAAGAAACGAAGAGGTAACAATATCAGACCTGGTTCAAAATGATTTCTTTCTCCTAATGACTTTTACTCCTTGCTGCACAGAACAAGTATACAATGAGGTATAGAGAAATGATGACTAAATTAAAGGCAAGAAATCCTAGGCTCTAGATCTGACTTACTACAGAGACCCCTTAGAAAAGACCCTGATGCTGGGAAAGACTGAAGGCAGGAGGAAAAGGTAATGACAGAGGATGAGACGGTTGGATAGCATCACTGACTCAATGGACGTGAGCTTGAGCAAACTCCGGGAGATGGAGAAGGACAGGGAAGCCTTGGTGTGCTGCAGTCTGCGGGGTTGCAAAGAGTCGGACACGACTGAGCAACTGAACAGCAACAGAGACCCCTGGGACAATTCCTTTAGTTGCCTGAGCTGCAATTTCCTCATCTTTAAGAAAGTAAAACAGGGGACAGTGCTTCAATAAGAGTATTTCCTTGGCTGCATACATCACAGTCATCGCATCAGATAAAACCATGACTGTGACAGCATCTGTTGTTGGCCGCAGATCGTGAATACAAATGCAGCTGGTCAAGGAGGATGCCCAACACGAGCACTTCAGATAGCTCATGGGGCAACCGCGCCTCTCTGGTCCAGAGTCACCCGTTCTCAAGTTCCTTCAGCTACTTGCCACACAGTACTCTCCTGGATGACTTCAGATGCAACTGCCCTCTGTATTTCTGAGCCAAACAGGGCAAGAGCTGTGAAAGCAGTTCCCAGGCTGTGTCATTGTCGATCAGCTCCCCCAGCTGGCTCCAGAAACCTGCTCTGTGAGTTAACTAATCATTGTGAGAAGGCCATTTATCCTCAGATTCCTGTGCAGAGAGCCCTTTCGGGTTGATGCCCTCTTGTTTTTTGAAACTTGTTGCTTCTAATTGGTTGTGACATCCACTTTCTCTGTATGCTATCGAATATTCTCCCCCACTCTTTTCTTCCTGGATTTCCATACATTAAAAAAAAATTAGTTCTGGGGTTTGGAGAATTCTTATGGACTCCAGACACGAATAGAGATCTTAAAACCTGAGATAGTGGGCCTCCCTGGTGGCTCAGGGGTAAAGAATCCACCTGCCAATGCGGGAGACATGGGTTCGATCCTTGATCTGGGAAGATCCACAAGCTGTGAAGAGCTAAGTCCAAGCCCCACAACCACTGAACGTATGCTATAGAGCCCATGTGCCACAGCTGCTGAAGCCGGTGCACCCTACAGCCCGTGCTCCGCAGTAAGAGAAGCCCCTGCCGTGAGGAGCCCACAGGCCACAATGAGGGAGTAGGCCCTGCTCTGCACTACTAGACAAAAGCCCATGCAGCATCGAAGACCCGGCACAGCCAAAAATAAAATCTTAATTTAATTAATGGTAATTACATTATCATATGTAAAATAGATGGCTATTAGGAATTCACTGTATGACTCAGGGAGCTCAACCCCAGTTCTCTGTGACAATCTAGAGGGGTGGGGAATGGGAGGGAGGTTCAAGAGGGAGGGGACATGTGTATACCTATGCCTATCCATGGTGATGTATGGCAGAAACCAAGACAATATTGTAAAGCAGTTGCTGCTGCTGCTGCTAAATCACTTCAGTCATGTCCGACTCTGTGCAACCCCATAGACGGCAGCCCACCAGGCTCCGCTGTCCCTGGGATTCTCCAGGCAAGAACACTGGAGTGGGTTGCCATTTCCCTCTCCAATGCATGAAAGTGAAAAGTGAAAGTGAAGTCACTGAGTCGTATCCGACTCTTAGTGACCCCATGGACTGTAGCCTACCAGGCTCCTCCGTCCAAGGGATTTTCCAGGCAAGAGTACTGGAGTAGGGTGCCATTGCCTTCTCTGGTAAAGCAGTTATCCTCCAATAAAAATAAATTTTTTTTTTAAAAAATCACAAATTAGAACCCTGTTTCTGCCCCAGATGGAAAAACAGAATGGATTTACTCTCCTACTTGAAGTAAATAAAAGATAAAACACTGGTTTTGAAGACATTGAGCATCAGGCAATGAAAGAGTGATCCCTGGGAGATGAGACAACAGATGAAGCCAGCCCTGGGATTTTCCCAGAAAACTGTCGGCAGACGCTTTCCAGGCAGCAGCACAGGGAGGGGGGTGCAGGCAGAACCCAGTGGACTCTGAGTGGAGACAGAGACAAAAGTCTGGGGAGACTGAGCTGTGAGAGGACAGAGAGAGGGGCGAGGGCTGCACAGACAGAAAGCTTGGACTGAGGCCCACAACCTATTTTGAGCTCTCGGCAGGGTACTGAACAGTGAATATGCAGGAGAAAACTACCTGTGCCCAGGAGGAAAACAAAAATCCATCCCAAAGGATGAGAAGAGTTCCCTGTGGCCATCACCTGGAAACACACACGCACACCAGGCATATAAAATCTGAAACTCCGGGGCTAGGAGGCAGAGCTCTGAGTTTTAACCAGCATTCCAGGTGATATTCTGATGCACGGCCAATTGGGAGACCCACTGTCCTAAGACAGTGGTCCTCAACCTTGGCTGAATTTAGAATCATCTGGGAAATGTAACAAAATTCTGATGCCAGATCTCCACCTAGAGAACAGTTAAATCAATGTGACTCAGTAGCCCTGAGTGTGCCCTGAGAGTCTGCCTTTCTAGTGAGCTTCTTGGTGGCCTGAAAACCACTCTTAGAGAGCCACTCGTGAAGGGGCTGAGGAGGGGTGAGGCCTAGCATTGGGAGCCATGTAACTCCAGCAGCGGGGAGAAGACAGCACAGCTGGGAAATTAAGCAGAATTTATAGGCATCTTCAAACCCCTCTAAACAATGAGGAAATCACCACATTCCAAAATATCCATTTGGGGACAAGCCTAATTATTAAGCATTTCTTACATCATCAGCCAAAATTTTGTCCTCTATCACCTTCCAGTTGTTCATTTTTATTAAGGCCTTCACCTTTTTCTGACTTTTTTTCCCCATTAAAGGGATTAAACCACAGTGGTTACAAAGCTGCAGTTAGTTTTCCCAGTAAAATTCTGCTATATGAGTATTTTGTCAGTCTCTTAATAGCTTAGACCCATTAGACCCGTCATGCTCAGACATCAGTGTACATGGGAATTTGGTAAGAGATGCAGACATTTTGGCCCCCACTCCAGAGCTTCTGACTTTAGCTTGGGATGGTATTTTGTAAATACCAAGAGTATGTCTGATGCTTCAGGCCACATACTGAGACCTACAAGCCTAGGATCTTGCTCTCAAGTTCAGTATCCAGTGAAGCATTTTCAGAATAAATTTTTTTTTAACACCAAGACACAGCATCCCACCTGAACACTGAATATTCTGCTAAAATCACTGTTGTGCCAGCAAGGGTCCCTGCTGTTTCCAGGTGGCCTGGGTAGCAGGATGACTGCTGGGGTTTATATACACAGAAGGTCTCCCACCACCAGAGAAGGTCAGGCTCCCTCCTGCTGCACCACTGGCTAACAGCTGAAAGACCCACTGGCCTTGATGATGGATAGAAATCATATTCATTTCCTCTCACCTTTTTCTTAATGTTTTCTCCCTTTTCTCTCCTCCTCAGGTCCTATCCCTCTTCTCTATCTCCTCTAATAACAATAATAGCTACTGTTTATGGAGCCTAGCTGGCACCATGCTAAGAACGTTACAGATTACATCAAATTTAGTCTCCACAGTCACCTAGGAGTTCAGCCTTACTTTACATGTAAGGGGAAATGTCAACCTGCACGAGGTCACACGGCTAGGGACGGGCAGCCCCCACAGCATCTGCTTTTATTCCCTCTCTTCTTCTTTCCTTTCAAACCTTTCTCTGCTCTTTTCCCATCACCTTGTTGTGCTCTCTCTACCTGCCCTCCACTGGTCCTGGAATGAAATTCACCACTTGGAATTCCAACAGCAAGAGCCCAGAGCTCAGACCTACAGAGTATGTCAAACTCACATGCATGAGACACATGCCACCCCTTGTTGTGTGTGAGTGCCTGCATCAGGGACCACGGGTGGGGGTCTGTGTCCTAGGGACATTTGGGGCCCCAGATCAGAGACAAGGGCTTTCCTGTAGCTCAGACAGTGAAGAATCCACTGGCAATGCAAGAGCTGCAGGAGACATGGGTTCCATCCCTGTGTCGGGGAGATCCCCTAGAGGAGGGCATGGCAACTCACTCCAGTATTCTTGCCTGGAAAATCCCATGGGCAGAGGAGCCTGCTGGGCTACAGTCCATGGGGTCACAAAGAGTCAGACATGATGGAAACGACTTAGTATGCACACACACATCAGAGACAAGTGAAAAGCCAATGGTCAGAAATCTTGAGGCTTTGACTGGATCTTGTCTGATACTCTCGTCCTTCAGAAATCACAGGCCCAACTGTAGCAGCTGCCCCAGAAGCCCATTGCCTGCTCGCTAACCCACAGCATCCTTGGCCTCCCAGCCATCTGCAGATGGTAGTTATTTGTCACCAAAGAGGGCAGCCTGGGTAACAAGAATCAGCAACAGGAGTTCAGGGGCTAAATCCTCCAGACAGCTTGCCTGGCCCAACTGAGGGCACCATACAGAGACATTTGGCAGAAGAATGTTCCATTGGCTTCTGTGCCAAGAAGTCAAGGCTGCAGTGAGCAGAGCACTCCTCAGCTCTCACTATAGCTTTTCAGGTTCCTTCAAGCATCATTTCATGGTTAACAACTCATCCAGCTTACTCAGGGTGGTCAGAGGCCAGTCTCAGATGCATTTAGCTACACTGCTAGCAGTCACTGCCCCAGAGGAGATAAAGTCCTCTTGGCTACAAGTGGAGCTCTCAGACCTTCTAAGAATTCCTTTTTTCTGGGAAGCCCTAGGAGCTAGGATGAGAGACATTTTTTATAAAAAGCATTCAGAATGTGTGAAACCACATAATTTTTCCTTTCAAGGAGCAAGAGTTAGTGTTCCACAGGGACGGGAAAATATCCGCTAAATGCAAAGATTTCTCTGTGAACTCAAATCATACTTTCAATAGCTAAAGTGCAGCATAGCTAGGAACAGGGTGAAGCCATAGGCATTTTAAGACTTTAACCTGGAAAGTGATTTTACAGAGTCTCAGTTAACTAAGAGTAGTACTTCTGCTACTAACTAAGAGTAGTACTTCTCAATTATGTGGAAGAAAGCACTTAGTGTTAATATACCACAAGGATGATTTCATATTCAAGACTGACCTATATCCTGGGTCAATTCATTCATTTCCCTAACCCATGTTTCCAGGTTTCTATAGAAAGGATGGTATAACCCCATCCGACCAATCTCAAAGCTTCTTACAACCACAGGAAAATGTAAATAGTTTGAATGTACACAGTGAATGTCACTTAGAGTTTGACAATACGTGTGTGCTCAGTCGTGTCTGACTCTTTGTGACCCCATGGACTCCTCTGTCCATGGGATTTCCCAGGCAAGAATACTGGAGTGGGTTGCCATTCCCTTCTCCAGAGGATCATATCCTCTAATTACAATAAATAAATAAAAATATATTGGTGGCTTTTTACTACAACTCCTTGAAAAGAGTCTTTTTCCATAGATAAATTTTTTAAAAGTAAGACATAAAAACACAAGCCATGTCAAGAAATTTCCTGTTGCTTTAAGTGAAGAGGAATTGAAAAGAAAAGGAAGAGAAGGTTTCAGGCTGAAAGAACATGAGTTGGGGTATGTTGTGGACTGAACTGCATGCCCCCCCGCCCACCAAAATTCATATATTGAAGACCTAACTCTTTGGGAGGTTATTGGATCTAGATGAGGCCATGAGGATCTGAAGAATGATAAGATCAGTGTCCTTATGAGAAGAACAAGAGACAGGACTTCCCTGGTGGTCCAGTAATTAAGAGTTCAACTGCCACTGCAGGGGATGCAGTTTGATCCCTGGGCGGGGAACTGGGGAACCAGGGCTTCCCTAGATGGCAACGCCCGCCAGTGCAGGAAACTCAGGAGATTCAGCTTCAATCCCTGGGTCAGGAAGATCCCCTGGAGGAGGAAATGGTAACCCACTCCAGGATTCTTGTCTAGATAAGCCCAGGGCTTTCCCCAAGGCACAAAGAGGTCACAGCACGTGACAAGGTTGTAGCTTTCCATAAACGAGGAAGGGACCTCAGCAAGAACAGAATGTACTGGCACCTTGGTCCAGGGCTTCCCGTCTCCAGAACGGTGAGAACTAAGCATCTATTGTTTCAGCCCATGGTATTCTGTTACAGCAGCTGGAGCTACAAGACAGGATGTCTGCTGGGAGAGCAGTAACAGCATTTGAAGGAAATTTTAAACACTCCTCAGAAAGCAACAAATAGCTTCAGCCTTGTCACAGAAACAGAATCATCACAATGAACATTGTCCAGTATCATGCCTCCTGGACCCTTCATATCTCTTCAGGTTAAGCCAGGAGAGGCTGTGGTGTAAAGTGCTGCCTCACCCCAAGGCTACAGAGGAGCCTGGAGAAAGCGATCTCTCTCACAGCTGACTTCAGAGAGGACTTTCTTTCTAGATGTTGTTGTTGTTTAGTTGATTAGTCTTATCCGACTCTGTGACTCTGTGGGCTACTCATGGACTATAGCCCACTGTCCACAGCATTACCTAGACAACAATACTGGAGTGGGTTGCCATTTCCTTCTCCAGGGAATCCTCCTGGCCAGGGATCGAACCCTCATTTCCTGCATTGGCAGGTGGATTCTTTACCACTGAGCCACCAGTTTCCACATAGTAAGTTAAAACATCTAAAGTTAAACAGAACTTAACTGTAGCAGAGGGCATGGCAACCCACTCCAGTATTCTTGCCTGGAGAATCCCATGGACAGAGGAACCTGGCAGGCTATAGTTCATGGGTCACAGAGTTGGATATGACTAAAGCGACTTAGCATGCACGTAGTTTAGACATACAACAGACAAACACTCTGATAGTTCTAGATCTTAAGTAACCCATGAAAAACCTAAGTAAAATATTTTATTAATGTACTGTAAAGGGAAATAAACTGATACAAATCTTTGCCTAGATTATATCTTAATCTACTGATGATGCCTTATATATGACCCCATGGTCCACTGTCTAAACTTAACAGACAATATATTTGCAGAAAAAGAAAATGAGTAACAGTTATCACAGTCAGGAAAGGTAGAATGATTGAGCAGATAGTTACTAGCATCTGTGTGTAAAAATTTGTTATATTTAATTGTATCGACTTTAGTTCAAGTTTGGTCTTCTGGTCTCAGTAGCCTCCTTCTGTAATTGCTGTTGGTACTGTTTAGTCACTCAGTCATGTCCGACTCTTTGAGACCTCATGGACTGTAACCCACCTGGCTCTTCTGTCCATGAGATTTCTCTGGCAAGAATACTGGAACTGGTTGCCATTTCTTTCTCCAGGGTCTTCTATAGTTAAATTGTCACAAATGCTGTGGAGATGCTGACAAAACCTCAGAAATATGCTGTGATATATTCTAATTAAATAAATCTCTTAAACTAAAAAAAAAAATTTTTTTTAATGAAATCAAGCTGTCTATTTTATTAAAGCCATATTGAGCTATTAACATCTTACCACTTTGTTAAGAGGGTTATGACTATATCAGAAAGAGGCTGTATCTAAATACCAAGGCTAATGTCATCAGCTTAGCATTATCAAATCTCCCAGACAACTGAGCTTAGTCTTCTGTTATTTTGTGTCGTGTACAATTTCAAATTATCCAAGACTTTTCTAATGCTCTCCTCTTCTCTTAGATGCAATAAGCTTTCCTCTCTTTCATCAGATCTTGAGAAATAGTAGCACTAGCAATGCAAACTTGCTGGACTTCCCTGGAGGTCCAGTGTTAAGACTGTTTCCACTGCGTGGAGCACAGGTTCAATCCCTGGTCAGGGAATGAGGAGCCCATGTGCCCTGCGTGAAGCCAAAAAAAAAAGAATGCAAAGTTGCTCAAAAAGAACTGAGGCAAAATGCTTATTCCTCTTCCTTTTATTCCACAAACACCCGCTCTGTGTCCTTACCTGTCTGAAGTTTCTAGCATATCTATCAAACAAAAACAGTTTGTGTCTGTCCCTTGTGCTTGAGGTATAATCCAATAATGAGCAAGCTGGCAAAAGCAGGCTCCTAAAAAATCATCCAATCTGGTCTTAATGACTATTTCCTCTTCTATTTATAGTGGAATCCAGTGCCAGTTAATACTTCCAAGAGCACCGTATCACTTCCGTTCCAGAGAATGTACAGTTGCTTCCTACTAACCAGGAGCTCCAGCCGCTGGACTAAGATTCCTGACTCTCCAGAATCCATGGCTCTCCAGTCTCTGCTTCTGCTCTGCCCACGTGCATCTCCCTCTACTTCTCCAAATGAATTCTAAACTCCAGCCAGGCCAACCTTCTTACTGTTTTCCCTGCTTGTGCTTTTTCTCATTGACAATGACCTTACCTCAAATGCTCTTTGATCCTCCCCAGCCCCACACACAGCCCAGCTTGGAGGCCATGGACACCTTGAACTTGAATACAAGACCTTGAATTTCAGCTTCCCATTTGGTGCCATGGGAACAAAACCGACTCTGATTTCATTGACCTAATTAAAGGAAACAGGATGCAAGGAGTGCCTGGCCCCAAGGAGACCCCACCCCCAGGAAACATTGCCCCCACCTTTCCTCCATTTTCCAAAGCCCTGACCATCCTTGGGACTTCCTAGGTAGCTCAGGGGTAGAGAACCCAGATGCCAGTGCAGGCGACACAGGAGACATGGGTTCAATCCCTGAGTCAGGAAGATCCCCTGGAGGAGGAAATGGAAACCCACTCCAGGACTCTTGCCTGAAAAACCCCATGGACAAAGGAACCTGACAGGCTAGTCCATGGCATTGCAAAGAGTTGGACACAACTGAGCAGCTGCGCACACACAGCCATCTAACCCTGGCAAGTAATCTGCCTTCAGTAATCATACTTTGACTTGAGATACAGTGAGAATTCTTCTTATGGAATTGTCTTCACAACTCTGTTAGAAATCCATTTCTCCTGCCAGTCACAGAAAACCAGATGAAAGATGCTTAGCAAGCCACAGGTATATGTTGTTCATGTAACAGGACATCCAGAGGCACCCACTCCAAGGCTGCAGTGGTCATTCTGTGATGCTGGCAGGATCCCGCCTCCTCTTACTGTTCTGCCCAAATATCCTTAGGATGTTATTTTTACCTCAAACTACCCTCTTGCTTGCAAACTGTTTGATCCTGCCTCCAGAATTCTGGGGATGTGGGTGGGGAGGGGGATACAAAGCCATGAAAGAAGGCAAAAGGGCCAAAAACTTTCTCCACCCAAGACTTTGCCTTTAGAACAGAGAAGAGAACCCTTCCCGAGGATGTCCTCCTACACAGCATCAGAGGATGGTATTGCCTGATCACCCAAGCTGCATATGAAAGCCAGGAGATTGACTATTTCAGCTTCCCAGCCTCTGTAATAAAGGAAGGCAGGGTCCCAGGGTGAATGGATATTGAATGTCAACATCCTGCAACATCTGTCACATCTTCAAAATGAGTTTATAAACCAAAGTTTACCAAAGAATTAGCCCTCACTCTACCCTCAAAACAAATGTGTTGACTGTGGATATTCACAGGAATGTGTCTTGGATTCTGCAGCAATTCCTGAAGCAGAAAATGAAAACACACCTTGGACAATAGCAGCAGGATTGGAAAAATTAGACTGTTTCCCAAAGTCACTGGGCCTCCCTAGGGGCTTAGACAGTAAAGAATCTGCCTGCAATGTGGGAGACCTGGGTTCAGTCCCTGGGTTGGGAAGATCCCCTGGAGGAGGGCATGGTAACCCACTCCAGTATGCTTGCCTGGAGAATCCCCATGGACAGAGGAGCCTGGTGGGCTGCAGCCCATGGGCTCACAAAGAGTCAGACATGATTTAGCAACTGAACGACAACAAAGCGCACAATAAAATGGCACAAAGCTGGGAATTCCCTGGTGGCCCAGCGGTTAGGACTCTGCACTTTCCCTGCACAGGGTACAGGCTCAGTCCCAGGTCAGGGATCTAAGATCCTGAAAGCCATGTGGTATGTCCAGATAAAAATAAATACAAAAATAAAATACACTGAAGTGAATGACGCAGCGAACAGAAGGCGAACAGTGTTACTTCGTAAAAGAGACTTTTAAGGCACGGTGACTGGCAGCTGTAAATTTGGGCGGGGCACATTGGAGCACTATAACGTTATCATTGCACTTCACTGACTCCTATGTGATAAGCACTCAATAAGTCTTTGCTAAGTTGGATACAGGCCATTTATCTACCATGGGATAGACAGGTTGACCACTTTTCTATGAATCTGAGTTGGAAACTACTGTATTTGACCTTCTGACAACATTTTTAAGATTTTCTTTTTATGTGGACCTTTCTTTGTCTTTATTGAATTTGTTACAATATTGCTTCTGTTTTACAATTTGGCATTTTGGTCATGAGGCATGTAAGATCTCAACTTCCTGACCAGGGACCAAACTCGCACCCTCTGTGTTGGAAGGTAAAGTTCCAACCACTGGACTGCCAGGGAAGTCCCCCTGACCTTTCTTATTCTGTAGCTATTTGGTCATCAATTTCTTCCATGAACACAGTAGAGAAGGTATGTAAGTAGAAAGTACAGAAGGATCATACCACTCCAGGGGACATCGTTCACATGGCAACCAATGGAGCTGAGCAGTGTGACAGCCTGGTGGGGATCCTCCAAAGTCATAGCTTCTGCAGACACTGTCCTTGTAGAAGAAATGGTTGTTGAGAGTAGACCATAATTCCAAGGACTCTGTTGGGATCACTAATTAAATCTGTCTCACATGCCATATGGTGCTTCCCTGGTGGCTCAGTGGTCAAGAATCCGCCTCCCAATGCAGGAGACTCGGGTTCGATCTCTGGGTCAAGAGGACCCCCCCGGAGAAGGAAACAGCAACCCACTCTAGTATTCTTACCTGGAAAATCCCAGGGACAGAGGAGCCTGATGGGCTCCAGTCCATGGATACAAACAGTCGGATGCGACTTAGCAACTAAAGCAACACATACCATAGGAAAAGCAAGTGTTCTTCTGAGGACATGATTAATACGTAAAGCAGGTAAAATCTGACCTTTCTCACCGTGACATCCAGGGTCCTGGGGAGGCCAGACAACAGAGTCCAAGGTGATGCCCTGTGATTCAGAGGATGGACTTCGAGTGTGGTTTTGGATTTCACTCAGGGTCTCAGGAAAGTTCAATGACCCGGGAAAGCCCAGCCCATCCCTAGGGAATTCCCACACACCATCAAAGATCTAGCCTCAGAGAAGCTGAACCTAGTGCCAAGAAGCTCTGGGGAATCAACTGCAAAATGCTCAGGGCCCTTGCAAGCAAATCCAGGTCACACCAGAAGCTTGAAACTGGCCACATTGGAACTACTCAGACTACAGAAATCCACAAATGCTTCAGATCAGGCCTGTGTTTTAAAGCTGGTTGATCACCACTGTTGAACATACCACTGATCACATATGAAATAGGAAACAGGCTACAGCCTCCAAGGTAAGTAATCAGACCCCACACAGGTCACCATCAGGAAGCCAGGGGTCTCCCGGACGGCTGTAGAGAAAGTCACCAAGCTCTAGGAAAGAGATTCAGGTAACAAGTAAGTATTGAGTGTTGACAGCTGTTCTACCCAGTGGTACATCCAGAAGGTTAAAGTCAATCCTCTGACATTGGAAGAGTTCCCGAGACTGACCCTCGAATCCTAATAATATCAATACAGTAGAAACTCAATCATGGTGTGTCAGCTGTCCACACATCACCTATGACATTGGTCTTATTCACCTCATTTTGTAGATGAAGAGACAGAGGCTCAAAGTGATGGAGCATCCCTCTGCAGCCAAAAGCGGGGAAAGTCAAGACCAGCCTCCAGCAGGCAGACCCCTGGTGACAACACCCACAAAACAAGAGCATGATGGAGTGAGGGCCAGCAGTGGACAGAGACATCCACACCAGGACCACCAGCCTGGCAGATCCCTGAGGACAGACAAGCTAGGACTCCAGGGAAGGGTGAGAGACATGGGTGGAGGAGGGGGCAGCAATGGCAGCAGAAGAAAGTCCAGAGCTGGTGTGTGCCTAGGGTGTCCCAGGCCTGTGATCCAGGGTTGGCCAGAGCAAAAAGTGTCTGTAATTCAATGACATCACAAAGATGATGCCTTTTGAGGCATGCATTGAACCTATCCCTCCAAGATAAGCTGCCAGGAGATGGCCTGAGGAACTAGCTCACCAGCACCGGACGAAGGTGTGTGCACATCCCATCATTGTTCAGTCACTAAATCATGTCTGACTCTTCGAGGCCCCATGGACAACAGAATGCCAGGCTTCCCTGTCCTCCACTATCTCCTGGAGCTTGCTCAAACTCATGCCACTGAGTCAGTGATGCCATCCAACCATCTCATCCTTTCTCATCCCCTTCTCCTCTTGCCTTGAAAAAGACCCAGAATCAGGATCTTTTTCAATGACTTGGCTCTTCCTATCAGGTGGCCAAAGTATTGGAGCTTCAGCTTCAGCATGAGTCCTTCCAAAGAATATTCAGGGTTGATTTCCTTTAGGATTGACTGGTTTGATCTCCTTACAGTTCCTTACAGCTCCTTACAGCTTTGCTTCTTACAGCTCCTCTCAAGGAACTCTCAAGTCTTCTCCAACACCACAGTTCTAAAGCCCATCATATCACTGAGGAATTTATTCTTTCTCAGAAACTCTAAGCCATTCCTCCAAGTCCTCATTCCCCACCATGAACATTGAACTAGACTTCTGTTTTCTCACTGTGCCAAACACATTTTACTGGGCTAATTACTCCATCTCTGATGGTGGCAATTACACTTTGGATTCATGTCATGGTTTAACAGAGGCTGACGGTGCTGGGACTGTAAACTCGAGGCTGCAGTATTGAACAACAGATTAAGTACTAATAAATGGTTTTGTCTCTTCAGTGACTCTGCTGGCAACTCATTCATCACTGATGACCCTACTTGACATGATCCTACCTGCTGAGGTCCTGAGAGCTGTTTCCTGAGCACTATGGGGTGTTTGCTACCTGGGCTTGATCATGGCAAAGTCTACTACGTGGAACTATCCGTGAGCCAAATTATGTCCTTTGAGATCATCATGAGAGTACACAGAAAAGCTTTATTGATGTGGTCACTAAGGTGGTTATCATGCTGTCCCCACCTGAGGCCCAGTGCCAACTAGGGGTGCCCCCTGAGTCTGTAGGGCTCAATGGACCAGAGAGAAGTTAGTTGTGAGCCTGTGAGGGGTCGGGAAAGGTGGACAGGAGGGGTGTTCTCAGGCTACCCTCCTTCCTCTGAGAACAAGGGATTTGGAGAATTATTCAATGAGCTCATTTTTGGAAGTGTTTCTGGGCTCAGCTCCACTGAGATGCTGAATTAGGACACAGTATTCCCAGGTTTTTACTTATTAAAGGAGCCACGGGTTAATATGATTGAAGATACTGACCAAAATGGAAGTTCAAGAGTTCTCATTTGAGCATTTTTTAATAATAATGAACACTTAGAAACAATATTCATGGCCAAAAATAAAGCAATAGTTTATTTTTATCACAGCAAGTTTTGGAAGATGTTGTAATGTGTTAGATGTGAAAAGCAAAATGAAAACTTTATTTTTCTGAATTTTAAAAATAATTTAAATGTGCATGTTTCTATGTATATCTGTTCACGTGTGTATATACAATATCATATATTAATAAAATATATGAATAGTGTAACATACTGTAAAGACACATTTTTATATTATGTTTCACATTAGAAGAGTATATGCAAAATGTTGCTGAAGTTATTTCTGAGTTGTGGGTTTACAAAGGATTTTTCTTTTATTCTTCATATTTTTCATATTTTTAAGTCTCTATAATAAGCATGTATAATGTTATTGTGAAATAGTTAAGAAGCCTCCAGTTACTATGATAACCAGAAACACACTGTATCAAGACTTAACTCTTCACTCATTGCTCCTCTAACCAGCTGACTGTGCCTCTTGTACACGTTAGTGATCATGGAAGCAGGTCTACCAATGCAGACCAATATGCGGTCATCCCAGGGCACAAAATCCAAGGCTCCCACATGCAGAGGTGCCCAGGTGTTGTGCCCTGTACCACTCAGGGCTGTAGTAGAGACAGAGGTATATGACCGGCTGGGAAGAAGCTGAAATGTCTTTGAATATAAGAACAAAAATGTATTTGCCCTTTGCTAGGGAACAGGAACTCTTTCATCTCCAAAACACAGAGCAAAGATAGAAAATGCCTGCAGAGAAACACCAGCAACAGAGCCAAGAGTTCCTACAAAACATGGAAATAGGCACGGACATCATTGGATCTTTCCATGTGACTCTTCCTTCAGCTAAGAAGGATAATTATGTTCTAGGTTTCCCTGGGGGCTTCCCTGGTGGCTCAGCGGTAAAGAATCTGCCTGCAATGCAGGAGGATGTGGGTTCAATCCCTGAGTCGGGAAGATCCCCTGGAGGAGGGCATGGCAACTCACTCCTGTATTCTTGCCTGGGAAATCCCACGGACAGAGGAGCCAGGCAGGCTACAGTCTGTGGGGGTCACAAACTTAGCAGCTAAACAAACAAAAAATGCCATCAGACATTTTTGAATATTAAGTAACATGTATCGTCAAAAATAGTCTGTAGTCAAAATAATCTTTAAATGGTAAAATGCATCTTCCATATTTAAAATTTTTGTGGCAGGGACATTTCATCCACCAGAGGAGGGCAGGCCACTGCAGCATCTAACCAAGACACCAGCGTTGCCCAGTTTTCACCCATCAGTCCCCCCCAGTGATCCCTGGGGATGGCTCACTGCCAAAGTGCTCTGTGTGCCGGCACTGCCTCTTCTAGAAGTGTGTAAAGCTTTGTTTACAAGCATCTGCATCTGAATCAGCAGTGGGCCTTTAGTTTCTGGGCCTTAGCTGGTTCTACTGAACCAGTTCTGGTCCCTCCTGGGTCCCCACCCTGAGGTCTACCTCTCACCTGCTTCTCAGGTGAACCACATGCATGTTCCAGGTTGAGAAACTGCCTGGCTGCCTTAAATGTTGTCAAATTTTGCCTTTGGAGAAATTCTTCCTCAACTTACTGACTCCTGTTTTCCTTCTCCCGTCCCTTCTCACAGAAAACAAGTTTTTGCACATTAGGAACCTTGTCTCTTCATGTAGTTTAAACCTCGGATGACGTATTTTGTTGGGTCAGAGCAGTTTTCTCACCCTGTCAATTAAAGTGGAGCTTTTGAAAATGTGCTTAAACTGAAAGCGTCAAAATGAAGCCTGTCACAGAGTCACCTTGTGTTCCTCTGGGGACGTGAAAGGTGGGTCGCCTGGGAGCAGAGGGTGTGATGAGGGAGAGAGCTGAATATCAAGACCCAGAGGAGACCAGGAGGGCACACGGCAGGCTGCCCCAGGAAAGCACAGACTTAACAAGCAGACGCTTATTAAGCTCCTGCTCACCAGAGGCGGGGTGACCTTTCAAAGATGAGCCACAGCCCAGAAGAGGAGAGGGAGCAAGGAAGGACTAATGGAGCCAAGACTAAGAGACATGGCTGCAGCATCACAGGCTCCTACTCCCAGAGGCTCACTGCCAGCCCTGCGCTCTGTGCAGACACCACGTCAGCCACACTCCAGTGGGGACCGGGGGACCTCTGATGAGGAGAAGGTCCACATAGAAGTCCGCTCACCGTCAGTCCCCAGGCTTTTCCAGAATTCTGATCTCTTAAATGGCTCATGTTTCAAATCTTCAAAAGAATTCTAAACTACCCATATCCACTTCATTTACTAAATCCCTAGAGTTAGATTCTTAGCAATGAGTTGCCTGGAAATAATGAGACCTTGTGGGTACATCCCATATAAGACTGATATTAAACAATCTTGAATCGATACATTAAAAAGCATAGATTTATAATGTGAGGATTTTTTTTAATTGCCTTATAGTTTGCACGGCTAGTTTCACAAATAAGTTCAGATATTTTGTCAAAGTTGCTGGAAAGGCTGACTGATAACGGAGCATCCAATTGTAGCGCTGATTGGTGATGAGGATGAAGAGGGAAGGGAAGAACAGAAGCTGAGGGTAGAGCCATGACACTGTGCTGCTGCTGCTAAGTCGCTTCAGTCGTGTCCGACTCTGTGCGACCCCATAAACGGCCTCCTACCAGGCTCCCCTGTCCTTAAGATTCTCCAGGCAAGAACACTGGAGTGGGTTGCCATTTCCTTCTCAAATGCATGAAAGTAAAAAGTGAAAGTGAAGTCGCTCAGTTATGTCCGACTCTTAGCGACCCCATGGACTGCAGCCCACCAGGCTCCTCCGTCCATGGGATTTTCCAGGCAAGAGTACTGGAGTGGGATGCCATCGCATTCTCCATGAGTGGAAGCTAGTGATGCTGAAACTTCAAGACCCCTTCTCAGAGCCTGGAAACGTGTTCATATGTTCCTATCTTTTGTAAAATAAGAAAAAGTAAAAATTGTTCCTGCTGTTTTACTGAAAGAAGTACCATCAAGTTGTATAAGCAACAGAGTTCAGGGTTTCTGAGCACAAGCCACTCGTTCTCCTTGCATGGCCTTGCAATAAACCTTTCTTCAAAAATCAAACAAACAAACAAAAAACCCAATTGTATGAGCATCAGAGCCACAGCACCTAGACCTGCAAAGCAGATTCTCCTGCACAGCCAGCTCCAGGCTCCCAGGCATCAGTGCCAGGCTGAGCCCTGAAGAAACAAAAGGCTTTTCCAAAATGTCAGTGTTACTCCTCTGAATTCCTAATTTTTCTCGGCCACAATTATCAGGAGAAGTAGGAGCAGCCTGCACATCCCCTTCCCAAAGTGATGGAACCCAAAGTAGATGGTAAATGAGAGTGTCCACCAGCCGGGTTGTACTAAACTAGCCATTTGAACATCACTAAACTGCCCATGGAGAAAGTTATACTCTGAGCTGCAAAGTAAAGGCTGCTGGAGCTTTAGACACATGTGGATCTTGGCCCAGTACGGAAGTGAGTTTGCAGGTCTGCTCTGTGGATGAAGCCGGATCATATCTGTTTCGCAAACTCTGAGAAAGTATGCATTAGAACAGATGCCGCCCCCCCACACACACCGCCCAAGTAGCTAAGAGTCATTTCATGGACTCCGTCCCCTTGGGACATAGCAATCACCCTGTCCCCACCATCCTCGCCATGTACCCACACGCACAGAAGCTACAAAGGCTGAAGAGCGAGTGAGCTGACTTTCTAGAACAGGACTCAGGACACTCCAGAACCCAATGCCAGCCTATGCTGGAGCCCGTATAAAAGATGCATAATCTGCTTCATTTTCTTGAACTAAACCCTTGGAGAGGAGAGGGGAGGTGACAGTTTCTTCCTCAGAACAATGGAAGTGTGCGAGCTGAGTGGGAGAAATTAGTGATGATTACAAGGTGTCTGTCAACGTTTGAAAAATTAGAGTCAGGAAACCCGAAAGGAAAGTTGAAAGGAGACAGTTTAGGTTATATCAAGATCTGACACATCACTGAATACCTGCTAATGGAAAAGGCTCTATTTTAGCTCTCTTATTGTCTTTATGAATAATACTTGTTAAAATCACATAACATTTTCATAAAAGCATCAAGAGCATTAAAAAATAACCTTGTTTTCAAGATGGAAGAGACTATGACAGGCAGGTTCATTCTCTACAAGAGGCAGAAGCTCATGTTTGCATCTATTTTATTTTAATTTTCTAAAGCTTTACTGTATATAATTCAGGTGGAAGCAGAGAGAGAGGCTTTAAAATGTGCCAATTGTTGCTATTCTGCCAGAAGTTTTAAGAAACAGGTTGCAGTAGAGCCAGAGAGATACCTTGGGAGCAAAAGTGAGAATGATTTTCTGATGTGAGTATCTTCCTCGAGGGACTGAAATGCAATTTGTCAGGATAATAGACCACATTATTTTCTGTGGTCAGCAGATGCGACAAAGCTACATGGACAAATGGCTTTTTAAACTTAATTGGATATTTAATAATGCTAATGTTGGTGATCATTTGGAAATAATTGGTGATTATTTTATGGATAGCCATGAAACCTCCCTGGAGGAGGTATGGCAACCCACTCCAGTATTTTTACCTGGAGAATCCCACAGACTGAGCTGCCTGAAGGGTTACAGTCCATAGCGTCGCAGAGTCAGACACAACTGAAGTAACTAAGCACACACGTGAAACCTCCACATCCTGGAAGAGTTGCTCAAAAATCTTCATTGTTGGTACATGTTTATATACAAACCAGGGGCCAGAGCTCGGGGTATTGGCCACCAGGAGGCAGCCTAGGGCCCAGAGCCCATGGGTTTCAATTCCATCTCCACCTCTTGCGAGTTGTGATTACCTGGAGCAATTACATAGCAATTACACGACTTCTCCAGACCTCAGTCTAGTGTGTGATGCTTAATAAAGAAACAAAACACTTGGTGTTTTGGCCTTAGCATCTTATAAATCAGCTGAGGGAGAATTTCCATATTAACAACTTTGAGTTTTCCTATCAAGACATACAGCTAGTCTTGCCATTTTTCAGTTAAACTGAAACCTTCAATTAAATGTTAAGAGAACTTTAGGGTAATGGCTTCTGGCTTTGGCTGAAAATGTGAGAAGAAAGCTTTCTCATCCAAGTTAAGTCCTTTACTCATCCTTTGTGCTATGCTGGCAAAATAAATCACTCAAGTTAAATATCTCCATAAACATGTGAGTTCTTGATGCTTAATGGGCCAATTATCTCAGCAACTCCCAGATAAGTGAAGCACTGAAATGCTGGCAATTAAATGATATGTTTCATGGGAACCATAGATACTCCCGGGTCTGAATGCCTGATTGCAAATTATCCAGCTTCCTAGTTTTCCTCTGTCTCCCTCTTGTTCAATGCTGGGAAATTGGCTATCTCCACACCTCTACTAGGAGGAGAGAAAATTGAAACTGGAAGAAAGGGTCACCCAACCGACTTCATTCTCTGTGAAGGGCTTTTAAATAGCAATGGAGCTACTCGTGAATGCTGTATTGCTGATTTGGGCCAAATTAATAAAATATAAGAAAACAAATTGTAGCATAAGAATTAAAAAGTAAGACATACATGTATGTGATAACACTATGTGCCTGTGATAGAGTTATACATCTGTAATACTCTCCCCACAAAAGAAACCAGAGGAAAACTACTGCTAACAATAAGACAGTTGAGTGCAATAGTTTTAGACTGATTTTTTTTTAATAGCCTTCACATATGAAACAAAACTCAGCCAAGATATATAACAGAAAAGAAGGTCTAATTTACACTCATAAAATCTATGTAAGGAAAATCATAAAATATTCCTAAACACTACAAAGTTAACTGAAAAATGGAAAGACCAGCAGTATGCCTCAAAAGGAAAACTCAGTGCTGTAAACATTTCAGTTCTCCCTCTGCTGATTTATCGGTTAATGCCATCTCCGTAAAATATCAACATACGTTTTTCTTGGAACTAGACAAGCTGGGCATAAAGTTCATATAGAAGAAAAAACAAGCAAGAGTAACTACAAACATCCTGGGAAAGGAGCCCAATAGGTCAGGTAGAGTGGAGAAACTATTCTTGCCATACATCAGATGATATTATAAATTATTGCTGTGGTATAAATGATAAAGTCTAATTAAAAACAGCATGATATGGGATCATGAATGTACAGACAAGACTAACTGAACAAAACAGAAAATCCCCAAATAGACACAGTTGCATGTGGAAATGTAGAATGTACGTGCGAAGTACAGAATCTCAGATCAGTGGGAAAAGAATATATTTCTTAATAAAGTGATATTGGACTAGCTGAATAGTAATACGGAAAATGATAAAATAGTATCTATTTCTTTTACATTGGACACCAGGAAAATTCCAAATAGTTTAGGTATTTAAATGTAGGAAGTAAAACCACAGAAGAAAAGACGAAAAAGGGTGAATTTCTTCATTGTCTGAAAATGCACAAAGCTTTCCTAATTATGATTCAAAACACAGAAGCAACGAGGGAAAATATTGATTAATTTAGCTACCTAAAATTAACATATTTGCAGAACCAAAGTATAAGACAAATGACAAAGTAGGGAAGTAGATTTACAGTACCTATCACAGACACAGACAGAGCTAATAATCTGAATGCATAAAGAGATTCTAAAAATAGAGGAGATGAAGAACCTGATAGACAAGTGGGCAAGAGGTAACCAAAAAAAAAAAAAAACNCCACATCCTGGAAGAGTTGCTCAAAAATCTTCATTGTTGGTACATGTTTATATACAAACCAGGGGCCAGAGCTCGGGGTATTGGCCACCAGGAGGCAGCCTAGGGCCCAGAGCCCATGGGTTTCAATTCCATCTCCACCTCTTGCGAGTTGTGATTACCTGGAGCAATTACATAGCAATTACACGACTTCTCCAGACCTCAGTCTAGTGTGTGATGCTTAATAAAGAAACAAAACACTTGGTGTTTTGGCCTTAGCATCTTATAAATCAGCTGAGGGAGAATTTCCATATTAACAACTTTGAGTTTTCCTATCAAGACATACAGCTAGTCTTGCCATTTTTCAGTTAAACTGAAACCTTCAATTAAATGTTAAGAGAACTTTAGGGTAATGGCTTCTGGCTTTGGCTGAAAATGTGAGAAGAAAGCTTTCTCATCCAAGTTAAGTCCTTTACTCATCCTTTGTGCTATGCTGGCAAAATAAATCACTCAAGTTAAATATCTCCATAAACATGTGAGTTCTTGATGCTTAATGGGCCAATTATCTCAGCAACTCCCAGATAAGTGAAGCACTGAAATGCTGGCAATTAAATGATATGTTTCATGGGAACCATAGATACTCCCGGGTCTGAATGCCTGATTGCAAATTATCCAGCTTCCTAGTTTTCCTCTGTCTCCCTCTTGTTCAATGCTGGGAAATTGGCTATCTCCACACCTCTACTAGGAGGAGAGAAAATTGAAACTGGAAGAAAGGGTCACCCAACCGACTTCATTCTCTGTGAAGGGCTTTTAAATAGCAATGGAGCTACTCGTGAATGCTGTATTGCTGATTTGGGCCAAATTAATAAAATATAAGAAAACAAATTGTAGCATAAGAATTAAAAAGTAAGACATACATGTATGTGATAACACTATGTGCCTGTGATAGAGTTATACATCTGTAATACTCTCCCCACAAAAGAAACCAGAGGAAAGCTACTGCTAACAATAAGACAGTTGAGTGCAATAGTTTTAGACTGATTTTTTTTTAATAGCCTTCACATATGAAACAAAACTCAGCCAAGATATATAACAGAAAAGAAGGTCTAATTTACACTCATAAAATCTATGTAAGGAAAATCATAAAATATTCCTAAACACTACAAAGTTAACTGAAAAATGGAAAGACCAGCAGTATGCCTCAAAAGGAAAACTCAGTGCTGTAAACATTTCCGTTCTCCCTCTGCTGATTTATCGGTTAATCCCATCTCCACAAAATATCAACATACGTTTTTCTTGGAACTAGACAAGCTGGGCATAAAGTTCATATAGAAGAAAAAACAAGCAAGAGTAACTACAAACATCCTGGGAAAGGAGCCCAATAGGTCAGGTAGAGTGGAGAAACTATTCTTGCCATACATCAGATGACATTATAAATTATTGCTGTGGTATAAATGATAAAGTCTAATTAAAAACAGCATGATGTGGGATCATGAATGTACAGACAAGACTAACTGAACAAAACAGAAAATCCCCAAATAGACACAGTTGCATGTGGAAATGTAGAATGTACATGAGAAGTACAGAATCTCAGATCAGTGGGAAAAGAATATATTTCTTAATAAAGTGATATTGGACTAGCTGAATAGTAATATGGAAAATGATAAAATAGTATCTATTTCTTTTACATTGGACACCAGGAAAATTCCAAATAGTTTAGGTATTTAAATGTAGGAAGTAAAACCACAGAAGAAAAGACGAAAAAGGGTGAATTTCTTCATTGTCTGAAAATGCACAAAGCTTTCCTAATTATGATTCAAAACACAGAAGCAACGAGGGAAAATATTGATTAATTTAGCTACCTAAAATTAACATATTTGCAGAACCAAAGTATAAGACAAATGACAAAGTAGGGAAGTAGATTTACAGTACCTATCACAGACACAGACAGAGCTAATAATCTGAATGCATAAAGAGATTCTAAAAATAGAGGAGATGAAGGACCTGATAGACAAATGGGCAAGAGGTAACCAAAAAAAAAAAAAAACTTAGAAAAAGAAATGCAGATGGTCCTTAAACATAGAACAAGATGTTCAATCTTGCATATAGAAAATAAATGTAAATTAAAATCTACTCTTCTGGTGAAAAAAAAAAAGTGAAAGTGAAAGTCCAAATATTGGACAGTATACGCACCACTGCCTTGCCAATGTTACATCAGTAGTTATGGCAGGTACAAGGAGAAATAAACAAGTACAAAGACCTAAGGAAACGTTTTAAATGGTTTTTTTACATGCCAGATGAATGCTTAATTCAAATTAATTCAGAACTGGCCAATTTCAAACCTGCATTGGTTTCATGAAGTCCTACCCATGGACTGCTCAATCTTCCCAAACATGGTTTGAAAGCTTAGAGAATCCCTGGTTAAAATTCTTTCATGGTTGTTTCTTTTTCTTGGCCTTTTCATAACTGAGATTGTTACTGTACATTTCTTGCTTATTCTGGACCTACAACTAGACTTTTCTAGGCTCCCTGTGATGGTGTCTCTACAGTAACCACAAAGTTTAGGGTTCCATAAACCCTGGCCCTCAAATGGCTCTCTGTTTGGAGCAGAAACAATTTTGACCTAGGTCTTATCTACGTTCCAGCGGCACTATAAAATCACACAGCTAGCAACAGATGTTATGTCCATGTGTCTTTCACCAGACAAGTCAGGTAAGGCTGTGGGGGGATATTGCTGACTCTGGTAGATGGCCCTCCCAGGATGCCCCCCACTCTGTTGCCAAAGGTGAGAGGCATTGTCAACGAAGCACTCAGCAATGGGATAGTGCAAAAAGGCAAGAGGAAACGTTTTCACTGTAAACACCCTACCTCAGCTGGACAAATCGGGACTGCAAGGGCCATTTCCTGAAATACCCACTTCTGTCATTCCATCTGGCACACCTAATTGGAGATTTTCAGGATAAATTGGCTCTTTGGGACATTTAAAAGTAAAAATAGCCAGTTCTGTTAATGGAAGATCAGGTGTTGGGCCTTTCAAAACTATTATTCACAGTCGTTAAGACAGTTCCAGGAAAAGCACCACGGGACAATGTGGTGCCCGTTAGCCCCAGCTGCAAGATCAAACTGACAGCCGCAGCACCCCAGGGTCCCCCAGCTGCTGCCACCAGGACTGAGGCTCCCAGAGTCTCTACATGGCTCTGTACAGAACCCCTGTCCAGGGCTCAGTCTTGGGACCAAGAAAGAGAAAGTGTTAGTCATTCAGTCGTGACTCTTTGTGACCCCATGGACTGTAACCCACCAGGCTCCTCTGTCCAGGGATTTTCCTGGCAAGTATATTGGAGTGGGTTGCCATTTCCGTCTCCAGGGGATCTTCCCAACCCAGGGATCGAACTTGGGTCTCCTGCATTGCAGGCAGATTCTTTACCGTCTGAGCCACCAGAGAAGCCCCAGAAAGACAAAGAGGAAGAAATATTTTATGTGAACTAAGGGACAGTCTGATGGTCCCCAGCTGATGCTGGGAAAGACTGAGGAGCAAGGGGGCGACAGAAGACGAGATGATCGAATGGCATCACTGACTCGATGGACATGAGTCTGAGCAAACTCTGGAAGATAGTGAAAGACACGGAAGCCTGGCATGTTGCAGTCTCTGTGGTCGCAAAGAGTCGGACACAACTGAGCAACTGGACCACACCACCAGCTAGATGTGTTTGTCGCTTGAGAATTTCTTCTCTTCCTGAGTACAGGAGTCTTTCAACTGTGTTATCCCCTGGCGTGGAAGGAGGTAAACTTAAACCCACATGAAAAAAGAGATGTAAGAACAGATTGTCGAATGGCCTCCTGCTTGGCAGCTGAGAACAAAGGCTTTATTGTATTCTCCACTGATCCTTACCCACATTTGCTCTTGATAAGTCAAGAGTTTGCCATCTTGACTTATCGCTGGGATATTTATTCTCTTCCAAACACTTCAGCCCCATGGCAGTAAGTGAGCAATTGTGACTGGAATCCAGGCATCTTGCAGACCTGGAGGCTGATGGCCGCAGAAGTAACAGAGAGACAGCAGCCTCGCTCTTCCTCTGGGGAGCAAACACCAGACAGACCTGCAGTGAGAAAAGCCCAAACAAACCTTCCTTCTGAAACACATTTTATTTATTTAAAGAAGTAGCTTCAGAACTGTTTATAACATATTTTGACAATTGTTCCTGACTTTCCTTATAGGGCTTGTTCTAAATCTTCAGAAATTCCTTTCCAGGGTGTTTGTACAGCAAGAGGCAAAACATTTCACATGAAGAAGGTTGTCACTCTGGGGGTGGAGGGGGAGGAACGCAGGAAAGTCTCTCACAGGGCTACAGACCACAGGTAGTACAGGAAGTAAAGAATCCTCCTGCCAAGCAGAAGAGGTAGGTTCAATCCCTGGGTCGAAATGGTAACCCACTCCAGTATTCTTGCTTGGGAAATCCCATGGACAGAAGAACCCGGCGGGCTACAGTCCATGGGTTGCAAAGAGTCAGACATGACTGAGCATGTGTGTGCGCACGCACACACACACACACATACATCCTCCATGGAAATTCTCAAGTCTTGTCACTTTCACTGACACCACATCCTTCCTGCCCCACCAGACAGTATGAAGGGAGGCACACTTCCTTCTGAGCCATAATTATAGCTGTCAGGAATCCAAAGCAATCACTTTGCCTCTAAGGAGCTAGATTCATTTTCTTAAAAGTGCAATGGAGCTCTTCTTTCCGTTCATGTACGATATTTTCCAGCAATGTCTATGATCTTTAATTCCTATTCTTACCTACTTACCATCCCTGTTTTAACTGGGGTGTCCATTGGGGCACTGCTATACAGAAGTTGATTAGGTCTGAACAGAGACTGCAATGTGTGTAATATAACAGTTCTATAAAGATGTGCCTGGATTCACATTTGTAACTGATACGAGGAGCAGGAGGCACCAACTGGGTGGAAATTCCACCACATTTAATAATGTGAGAAGCAGATTTAGATGAAAGATAATTTAAGCGGCATTGGGAATATTTCTAGCTTTATCTCCAATTTGTTTTCTAGCAATCTTCATATAATCTTATTTGGAGATGCAATATCTATTCCTCTGTCTAGATGCCTTAGTAAGTTTGCTTCTAGAGATATGTTCTTATTTAAAAAGCCATTGTTTTATCTTTTTATTGAGAGATACACAGTACAAAGAAAAACTGGCACTAACTCTAGACATATTCATCAGAAACACAATCAGGCTATTATTTCAAAGACAAAGCTGAAATCCAAATGGATGTTCTACAGACCAACACTTGCCAAGACGTGTTGAAAGTCCTCAGAAATTACTCTGGACTGAAGTAGCGATGCCTGCGCTTGTCAAAAAGATAGAAAGTATGTCAAGGTGCATTTTTATTGGATTATTTCTTACGCACAGGTAGTAAAATGATTGTGCTGTGTGCTCAGTCATGTCAGCTGTGTCCAACTCTATGCAGCCTCATGGACTGTAGCCTGCTAGGCTCCTCAGCCCATGGGATTCTCCAGGCAAGAATACTGGAGTGGGTTGCCATGCCCTCCTCCAGGGTATCTTCCCAACCCAGGAAACAAACCTGCGTCTCTTGTGTCTCCTGCACTGAGCAGGCAAATTCTTTACCAAGAGTGCCACCTGNGGGATTCTCCAGGCAAGAATACTGGAGTGGGTTGCCATGCCCTCCTCCAGGGTATCTTCCCAACCCAGGAAACAAACCTGCGTCTCTTGTGTCTCCTGCACTGAGCAGGCAAATTCTTTACCAAGAGTGCCACCTGGGAAGCCCATTACTTACATGAGACACTGGATATGAGTGCTTGAAAGAGGCTTTTAAATCCCCCACCACTTCATGAGCCAATGTTTCAGTCTCATTTTCAGAACTTCTGAGTCATTTATTTCAAGGGAAACAAGCTATGCCATTTAAAAATTCAATTCACTTTCCTACCATTGCTTTCCTCTGCTGCTTACACATTTTAAATGTTTTATTTGTACCAAACACAAACTCTTAAAAACAGAGTTTACTCTACGCATCACTTAAGAGAGAGAACCTCAATCATAAAACTACACTTTCTCACTCATTTTGGCAGCTTGATTTCTGGGAAGCAATCTCATCTAGGCTAGCTAATTACATGTCCTTAAATATCTGGCATAAGATAATTGCTTTTTTCTAGTGTGTGGAAGAAAATCTAATCTTTAGGACAGCAGCCTCTCACACTTGCTGTAAGTCTGAATGCCAGGTTTGCTACCAATTCATCTACTCACTCAACACACGCTTACTGAGAGCCTACTGGCTCCCAGGCACAAAAATAGAATTGAGTACCAAGTACTATGACCGAAATACTATGAAGGAAGCTTGACGTGGAGGATACAGTGGCTTTAATCTAAGGCTTCTCCTATCCTGGCTGGCTCTGAACCCCTCCAGCATGTGACTGCTTCAAAGACAAAGTGAGGGACTTCCCTGGTGGTCCAGTGGTTAAGACTTCACGCTTTCCGTGCCCGGGAAACGGGTTCTATCTCTGGTCTAGGAAGGTCCCACATGCTGCTCAGAGCAACTAAGCCCATGCTCCACAACTACTGAGCCTGCATGCTAGATTCTGTGCCCCTCAACAAGAGAAACACTGCAATGAGAAGGCAAATGTTGCCACCTCTAGACAGTATACCCCACTTGCCACAACTAGAGAAAGCCCATGCGGCAATAAAGACCCAGCACAAACAAAAAAAGACAAAGTGGGATCCTAGTTAATGCAGCAAAGTAAAGGTGTTAGTCGCTCAGTCAGGCCCAATCCCTGACTGCAACCCCATGGACTGTAGCACGCCAGGTTCCTCTCTTCATGGAATTCTCCAGGCAAGAATACTGGAGTGGTTTCTCCAGGGGATCTTTCTGACCCAGGAGTCAAATCTAGGTCTCCCACGTTGCAGGCGGATTCTTTACAGTCTGAGCACTTGTATCTATTCTTTTTATTTTTATTTTTTTATTTTTTTTTTTTTACACGAACTCCCAAACATGGACCCCCCTCCCAAATGAGGAATATGCATGCCTGGGAATCCCAAACATTTGGGAAGAAGAAAATGATCTGGCAAGGAGGTAATTGGTGATCTCAAAAAGAGCAGTTTAGGTGGAGCTATGGACACAATAATCTAATTGGAATAGATTGAAGAGATGATATACAGTGAGGAAGTGGAAACTGCAAGTACAAACAGTCTTTTAAAAGTCTAGCAGAAAAGCATAGCAGAAAAAAATGGGCTCTTAACTCCCATGAAAGCAGAGGGGGATATGAGATCTAGGGTGACAGTATTTTTAGAAGGGGAAGTAGTACAGTATGTTTGGAAGTGGTGGTGGTTTAATCGCTAAATGGTGTCCGACTCTTGTGACTCATGGATCCGCCAGGCTCCTCTGTCCATGGGATTTCCCAGGCAGGAATACTGGAGTGCATTGCCATTTCCTTCTCCAGGGCATCTTCCTGACAAGGATCGAATCTGTTTCTCCTGCATTCCAGGTGGATTCTTTACCGTGGAGTCACCAGGCAAGTACTGATTGGAATAATCCAATAGAGAGAGAGAAACTGAGGATGCAGGAAATGGAAGGGATAATCACAGGACACAATCCTTGACTGTGTAAGAATGGGTGGGCTTCAGGACACTAGTGGAGGGGCTTGCCTTAGTTAAGAGCATGGCTAGCTAACCCTTTACAAAAGAGAGAGTTTATATGAGTACAGATGAAGGCAGGTTGATCGATATAATGTGAGAAAGATGAGTTTCTCTTGTGAGAGCTTGTATTTATCAATAAAATCAGAGTTTGAAGTGAGGAGCAGGGAAATGTGGGAGATGTAGGAGAGAGGAGAGGAGGCACCATCATCTTGATGAACTGACTAGGGAATGTGCTGCAGCTGCCAGTCTGTTTCTGGTGATTCTGATTTCCAACCATGCTTATTTCATTTCTTGCTGTTCCAAATTTATTTATTTTGAAATGATAGTATTACTTTGGCCTTCATTGGCTTAGGTAGCAGACATTTTCTTTTTCTTGCTACTTCTGGTAATGCTTTTAGAGGAGTTTTTATTCTTTCATTTGCACAAACTGTTTTGTCAAGTATTTGGGGAAGAAGATTTTGTGATCTGCCTTCACTCCCCTATCTTTATCTGAAAGTCTAGAATGTTTTTAAGTAGACTGCACTTCATGTTTTTTTTTTCAATTTACCCTATATATAGTAATGTGACATAAGAAATCATGGTAATATTACATATTGTGTTATTATAATAGCCACTGTTTACTGAATGCCTGTGTGCCGTGTACTATACTGGGCATTTACATACATGATTTCTAAACCATAACAACCCTACAAGGTAGGTATTGTCGCCAGTTATTTCCACAAGAAACCTTTTTTACGGATGGTGTCAGATCACAAAATCTTACTTGAAATTCATAGCTCACCAATATAAACAAGGTAAGAACCAATGTTTCTCCCTTTGTGTCTGTAAAAAATTACCACTTAAGAGGCTGTTCTTTTTGAAGTACAAAATAACACTTTGCAAAAGCGCATTTGCAAAAGCGCAGCACACAAACTAAGGGAGATTTTATGGACAGCTTTTTGACACAAGACTATATCATGAATCTCTTGGTGGGA
Organism: Oreotragus oreotragus; assembly: GCA_006410675.1. Classification (NCBI taxonomy): domain Eukaryota; kingdom Metazoa; phylum Chordata; class Mammalia; order Artiodactyla; family Bovidae; genus Oreotragus; species Oreotragus oreotragus. Next base: position 370,210 of record SJYX01019403.1, on the reverse strand, counting down.
GAGTTGCTAACTGACAGATTCAAGGAACTTGGTAAATTGAGGTGTCCCTTCTTTAACCATATCATCAGCAAACATACTGAGAGCCTGCTATGTTGAAATAACTAGTAAATTATACTAAACTACTATAATTTTACAAGTTATAGGATATGTATCACTGTTTGTTTTGGAAACTCTATTATTTGGATTTAAGTAATATCAAACTTTTCTTCTGGCAACAATATTTATACTCATGTGATGATACTGAAAACATATCACTGGGACATAAACACATATCTATGCCAAGTAATAGGTTTCTTTTTCTGATTATAAAAGTAGTACAAGTAAAGAAAAATTTGAAATTATGTTTAAAGAAAAAATATTTTTTTCTTTATTTTAGGAAAATATAGATAAAATAACCAATAATTCCTTTATTTAAAGGTAACTGACTTACAGTTGACATATTTCCATGAAGTTTTTTAAGCATATGAAGTTTAAACTGTTTTCCTCAGTCACTGACTTTTTTCATAACAATTTATCAGAAATGCTTCCTCAAGTCATTTAGAACTCTTTAAAAACATTTTCAATGGCTGCATAAAGATCCTTGTGTGGAGTAGGGTTTCCTTAGGTGGTCACTTACACTATTTTCCTTTCTTATAAATAATGCTGCTGTGAACTTTTTATGCATAAATATAATTTAGCATTTCAGATTATATCCTAAATTAGAATCAATTCTTAGAAATAGACTACATGGCCAACATTTTTAGGCTCCTTCATCTGTAAAAATTTTGCTGTTAAAATCTCTTAATTCTCTACACACATGTAATTGAAAATAAGCCTGAGGGAAAAATGTATGAGGCTTACCTTTTAAAATTTGAGATTAATATTTAAATTTAGGCTCAGCGTTTTTGTTTTGCTTTGTTTTTAATCTTACCTTTAAGGAAAAATCCACTCTTCAAAATATTATTTAGTCCTTTTCATCAGGTTTAAAATTTACACTTAATTTGAGATAGGAGTTTAAATGTTTACTTTTTCAGCCTAATGCTTCTATTTTTCAAGGTATTACCATTTCTTTTTTCCTGTTTCCAAATATGCTCTCCCAACAGTGTTGCCTCCAGACTCATCAGTTTAGTCTCACATTTGACACTGACATTGACAAGTTGCTCGGTCATGTCCGACTCTTTGCGACCCCATGGACTATAGCCTACCAGGCTCCTCTGTCCATGGGATTTTCCAGGCAAGAGTACTGGAGTGGGTTGCCATTTCCTTCTCCAGGGGATCTTCCTGACCCAGGGATTGAACCCGGGTCTCCTGCATGTACACCACTAATTTCACATGTACAGCACTAATTCATGGTGGAAGTGTACACATGCATCTGTGGATAAAAACCTAAATAAAATTACAGATCATGGTCATTCTCAAATCTGGCAAATTTGGCACAAGAGTTTAAGAGTACCAAAATTAATATTATAAAACAGTTCAAAGGTATTAGACTGAAATGCAGAGCTATGAATGGGGCTGCTGCTACTGCTGCTAAGTCGCTTTAGTCATGTCCGACTCTGTGCGACCCCAAAGACGGCAGCCCACCAGGCTCCACCAGCCCTGGGATTCTCCAAGCAAGAACACTGGAGTAAGTTGCCATTTCCTTCTCCAATGCATGAAAGTGATAAGTGAAAGGGAAGTCGCTCAGTCATGTCCGACTCTTAGCGACCCCATGGACTGCAGCCCCCCAGGCTCCTCCGTCCATGGGATTTTCCAGGCAAGAGTACTTGAGTGGGGTGCCATTGCCTTCTTTCACCCAATTCTAAAATTAATTTACAGTGATGAAGGAATCACAAAATTTGGAAAAACCTCCAGAAAAAAATCAAAGTAAATAAGGAGTACTGCTTTTTAGTACTACCATTTATTAATTCACTTGACTAATTAAAGATGTTTAATACTTACTGAACATCTTTTATATGTCAAACAGTTGCTAGGAGGGAGCAAAAAGATACAGGCCTGCCTTCCTGGAAGATATATCCTAGTGGAAGAGACAGGCAAAAGCAAATGAACAAATAAGTAAACGTGATAAGTTGTTATCTAGTCGCTTCTGTTACTCAGTATTATTCTTGTGAGACAAAGAAATGATCTGAGTTCTACCCGCCAAAATTTTTAAAGCGGTACTAAGTTAAAAAGTTGAAGATTTAGAATTATTAAGAAATGGATCTCTACAGATATTTTATGACTCTTATTTATGACTCATTTAAAATAGTTTAGATATTTTATGACTCATTCCCTTGTACCCTGCACACTCCCTTGCCAAAAGTACCTAGTCTGACCCTACCTCAGTTGTAGCATATTACAGTAGAAGGTGTGTGTATATGCTCAGTCACTCAGTTGTGTCTGACTCTTTGTGACCCCATGGACTGTAGCCTGCAAGGTTCCTCTGTCCAGGGAATTTTCTAGGCAAGAATACTGGAGTGGGCTGTCATTCCTTCTTCAGGGCAATCTTCCCAACTCAGGGATCAAACCCACATCTCCTGGATTGGCAGGCAGATTCTTTACCACTGAGCCACGTTTAAAATGTGCCAAATTTGGGGAGCAAGGAAACCCAGGTTTTAGCAAGTAGCAATGCTGATACTGAGATCTTTGGTAAGATGTTTAATTTTCTGGTGTCAGTCTGGTGTCAGTTTCCTTTGCAAAAGGATGAATTTTGACTAAATGATGGCTAAAATCCCTTTTGGCTTTAAAATTCATTGTCTATGCATATGACCGTAAAACCTTTCTTCCGTTATGCTCAGGGATGGCGGAGCCCAATGGGCTGCCGTCTGTGGGGTCGCACAGAGTCGGAGACGACTGAAGCGAGTTAGCAGCAGCAGCAGCAGCAGCATACTGGGGGTGGAGAGGAAATGCATGAAGAATACAGAGGTTGGAAAGAATAAGATTGATTCCTGTTTGATAGCAATAAAGAATCTATCATTTATAATGGTCATTTCCCCATGTTATTTAATTTTTTGAAAACATTTTTAACATCTGCATGGCATTCCGACATATGGATATACCAAAATTTATGTATGCCTTCATTTTAAAAATTGTTTTCCTAATTTCTGCAATTATCTAAAGATATTTAAAATCAATACTTTACTGGTACTCAAAAGAGTATGGCAGGCTCTCACTCTGTCTTGTTCCTTTTGCAGAAAAGTTTCTGTGATTCCTTCTCATCTACTCCAGCCTATACATGGCTTTCTCTTAACATAAAAACTCCACTTTAGACAACGATCTACAGCCTGTCCTTTTTCCTTTCTAAAACAGCATCACCCCTGAGTGAAGGCCATATTTCTGCAGCTCTCCCAAAGCAAAAGAATGTGAATTAAAGCCAATTCTGTGCCTGCATCAAGTCTGGATAATGTATATTTTTAGTTTTAACCAAAGCTGTGATCCATGAGATTAAAATCCCTACCAGCAGATAAACAGGTAAAGATTCATTTTTGTCAGCTATAACAAAAACGTGATTTAGCACTAAGCCACATATGACAGTTAACTCTGGCAAAAGTTAACTGTGACTTGGGTGATTTGGCCATGATCCTGAACTTGTAAAAGCATTAATTGTTATTATGTCGAAACATCGGAACATAAGTATACAATTAGGAGAAGTAAAACTTAAATTTTTAGCTGCTAAATTCAGCGAACAACTGCACAATCTGCTATTTAGGGTTTTTTTTTTTGGTAATATGGTATATATTATTTCAATAAATATCAAAATTCTGCACTGCTTTGATACTTCACCCAAAGAGCAAAGGAATCAGAGAGGTGACAAAGTGCTTTATAATTACTCTAAAAAATATCTTGAGTGAGTTAAAAATCTTTCTAATTTAATAGTTTTTGTTTGGGAGAAGAGTAGAACCTCTGTTGTACCTCTTGGATTGTGAATTGCCACAAGTTAAACATCTTTTTTATAACTTCAAGTTACTTTTAAGCACCTATCAATTTGGAATCTGAAAGAATACTCACATTAACAATTATTTCTACCAATAGCTATGGATATTGTAGTTATAGATAGTAGAATTTTAGTGAAGCGATCTTTGGGGTCATATAATCCAACTCTCATCTTACAGATAAGGAAAATGAAGCCCAGAAAAGTGTTTATAACTCATAACAGTAAGCTTGGCGAGCAGAGGGGAAGAAGGCTCCTAACACACTCTTTTGGCCTAATACATGTCAGAGGGTAACAGGTTATAAGAAAAGTCTGTAGTTAGCTACAGTTAAACAATTCTAAGAAAAAGACCTGCTTTGGTTCCTAAATACACATTTTCCCCTTAAGATTCTTACTGGATGATCCATTCCACCTTAATTTATTACCACAAACACAAAAGGGAAGTGTCTTTACACAAATTAATGCGCCTACAAAATAAAACCCAAGAGAGAAGCTGGAGTTAGTTTGACAGACAATGTCTGGGGAGGACGTTTATACATATCCATATGTATACATACTGTAGCCTCTTAACTGTGCTTCAGGAAATGGCACTGACATACACTGTGGGTGTAAATGTTGCCCGCAGGAGTTGTACATCACACATGGACACTGCAAATATAAGTTTTGTACGTTGAATTAATTAAGGAAGGCTAATTGCCAAAACAGATCAACACCAAAATATATCATGGCTCAAGGACATTTCTTGCTAAAATAAACAAGCACTACAGTAATTACTTTTCAAGGTCTTCCGTACTGTCGCTTTCGGAATCAAAGTTCCAAGATCACCCTAAGGGTCTTTTCTCTTTCAGCCTGTAGGAAGGTGAGTTTTTTAGGGGAGAGGCTTCCCAGGTGACACCAGTGGTTAAAGAATCTGCCTGCCAGTGCAGGAGATATAGGAGACCTGGGTTCAATCCCTGGGTTGGGAAGATTCCCTGGAGTAGGAGGTGGCAACCCATTCTAATATTCTTGCCTGGAAAATTCCATGGACAAAAGGAGCCTGGAAGGCTACAGTACATGGTGTTGCTAAGAGCTGGACCATGACTAAGCATACACAGACACTCCAAGTAGTACATGTTAACTTCCATTCTCATTCTGTTGGCTGTAACTTAAGTCACATGTCCACAGCTAACTGCAAGGGAGGCTGGAGCTAGACTTATGTGTATGGCCCAGAAGTGAGAGCATGGATTTTGATACCTACTTAATAGTCACTGCCCACTTGGGTGCTCACTCTCTCCACATATATACATACACGCACAAATTCTAAAGTCACTGCCAAAATTAAATTAATTAATCATATAATTATGCTTCAAATAGAATAAGTTAGTAGTGGAAGAAAAGGTCTTTTACTTAAGAATTAGATTCATCTCTACCCTTTCTCTCCTTCAGTTCAGTCACCCAGTCATGTCCAACTCTTTGCGGCCCCATAGACTGCAGCATGCCAGGCCTCCCTGTCCATCACCAACTCTTGGGAGTTTACTCAAACTCATGTCCATCGAGTTAGTGATGCCATCCAACCATCTCATCCTCTGTCGTCCCCTTCTCAAGGCCTTTTACTTAAGAATTAGATTCATCTCTACCCTTTCTCTCCTTCAGTTCAGTCACCCAGTCATGTCCAACTCTTTGCGGCCCCATAGACTGCAGCATGCCAGGCCTCCCTGTCCATCACCAACTCTTGGGAGTTTACTCAAACTCATGTCCATCGAGTTAGTGATGCCATCCAACCATCTCATCCTCTGTCGTCCCCTTCTCCTACCTTCAATCCTTCCCAGCATCAGGGTCTTTTCAAGTGAGTGAGTACTTCCCATCAGGTGGCCAAAGTATTGAAGTTTCAGCTTCAATATCAGTCCTTCCAATGAATATTCAGGACTGATTTCCTTTAGGATGGACTGGTTGGATCTCCTTGCAGTCCAAGGGACTTCAAGAGTCTTCTCCAACACCATAGTTCAAAAGCATCAATTCTTCAGTGCTCAGCTTTCTTTATAGTCCAACTCTTACATCCATACATGACTACTGGAAAGACCATAGCCTTGGAGACGGACCTTTGTCAGCAAAGTAATGTCTCTGCTTTTTAATACGCTGTCTGGGTTGATCATCATAACTTCCAAGGAGCAAGCGTCTTTTCATTTCATGGCTGCAGTCAAGTCTGTCACTGTTTCCTTTGTTTCCCTATCTATTTGCCATGAAGTGATGGGACCAGATGCCATGATCTTAGTTTTCTGAATATTGACTATTAAGCCAACTTTTTCACTCTCCTCTTTCACTTTCATCAAGAGGCTCTTCAGTTCTTCTTCACTTTCTGCCATAAGGGTGATGTCATCTGCATATCTGAGGTTATCGATATTTCTCCCAGCAATCTTGATTCCAGCTTGTGCTTCATCCAACCCAGCATTTCTCATGATGTACTCTGCATATAAGTTAAATAAGCAGGGTGACAATATACAGCCTTAACGTACTCCTTTTCCTATTTGGAACCAGTCTGTTGTTCCATGTCCAGTTCTAACTGTTGCTTCCTGACCTGCATACATGCCAGAGGGTAACAGGTTTCTCAAGAGGCAGGTCCCTCCATCAGGCAGAACTAATTGTTAATTAATGCATAACAACAGTCAGCTGAAATCTCAAAATAGGGAAAAAAGCAAATGTTTGTAAAGATTACTTTTTTATACATCTATATGTATAAAGACATATATATGTATGAGATATAGATTAGAAGGAGGTTGGCTTGGTTTCATTATCCCATCACCTACTCAAATTCAGGACTAAGACTTAAAACTGGGCTGTTTGTTTTAAAGGCACAAGGCCATCAAGTTCCCTTTTAATTATGAATAAATGATGTCTGAAGAGATTCAGCTTTTTTTTACACAACATAGACAGTAATTCTATAAACAGTAAATTTAGTGGTTTTTTTTCAGTAAGTTGCCATTTTAATCCTCAAAACTGTTCCCTGTTACTTAGTTTTTCACAGAAGCACTGCCTGGCTGCACTTTGAAATCATAAACAGGAAGTATGATATATAAATGTCAGTAAAACTAAAACTCAATCCTATGGTTTGATGTTTTTCTTCCTCTCATATTACCACGTTAATGTTTGATTTTATGTATCTTGTACTTAGGGATCAAACTCAGTCTCCAGCATTGCAGGCAGATTCTTTACCATCTGAGCCACCTATGTGCTTAAAGAAAGTGAAGTTGCCTAGTCATGTCCGACTCTTTGCGATCTCATGGACTGTAGCCCACTAGGCTCCTCCGTCCATGGAATTTTCCAGGCAAGAGTACAGGAGTGGGTTGCCATTTTCTTCTCCAGGGGATTTTCCCGACCCAGGGCTCGAACCCAGGTCTCCCACAATTCTCTGGCACACACTTTACCACCTGATCCACCTGGGAAGCCCAAGTAATTATATGCTTAAATACTAGGATGTTTCTAAAGGGGAAAAAGATGTTTGGTGTGCCTTGAACTCCTTTTGTCACTATGGTCAGAACAAACTGCTTTCCCTTCTCAGTTGGTCAGCTCTCTTAGCCTCTTAGATATAACTTTATTACAACCAGAATAATACAAGTCAGATTACTACTACCTGCATCAAGATTCCCAGCTGAAGTGTGCAGAGAGCAAAAAGGGAAAGAATGGCTAGTGGGAAGTTCAATTTTATGGCTCCTTTTATCTTTCCAGTGGTTACTATCATATATTATCAGTCTCTTGCCAGAAACATCTCCCACTTGGTATTTGTTGTGATTCAATCCCATGGACTGCAGCCCACCAGGCTCCTCTGTCCATGAGATTTTCCAGGCAAGGATACTGGAGTGGGTTGCCATTTCCTTCTCCAGGGGATCTTCCCAACCCAGGGATTGAACCTAGGTCTCCTGCACTGCAGGCAGATCCTTTACCGACTGAGCTACAAGGGAAGCCAACAATACAAGAGGCTACAAAATAAATGACAATTAAGACCTTGGATTAAATGGGCAATTTTCAAAATGCAAAGGAACGTATTAAGTACCGACATAGAGATGTACTAGAAGAACTAACAAGTTCAGCAACTGTTTACCTTTGGGAAGTAAAGAAAGAAAGACATAACCTAAGATTGCAAGTTTGAGGGTTCCAAAATTTGTGTTATCACCAACAATAGCCAAGAAATTTGGAAAAAATAGCTTGAAGGAAAAAAATGAAACTAATGTCAGATCTAAGCAGGATATCACTAGAAGACAGAGGACTCAAGCTTTCTTGATAACCTGTTGGGCCTGTTGATGTACATGTGAAAGCCATTATTATATAGAAAACAGATTGAAACCCTATGTGCTAAAAAGGGAACGCAATAAGTGAGTGAAGTCGCTCAGTCGTGTCCGACTCTTTGCGACCCCATGGACTGTAGCCTATCAAGCTCCTCCGTCCATGGGATTTTCCAGGCAAGAGTGCTGGAGTGGATTGCCATTTCCTTCTCCAAGGGAACTTCCCGACCCAGGAACCCGGGTCTCCCACATTGCAGGCAGATGCTTTACCGTCTGAGCCACCAGGGAAGCCCAGGGAACGCAATAGACAACATCAAATGGCTATGTATGATGAGGTAGCAATTTCAAAAGAAGTAACCTGGCTTTGGAACTCTTTCCTTGAGGTCAAAGATGCCCTTTACTAAACATTCTCTCCCTTTTAGCAGACCCCTTAGTGAGTGAGAATAAATTAATAAAATTAAAAGACTTTGTTTCCTTGGATTATCTGTAGATAGTAAGTAGGCAGAGCCAGGATTTAAGTCCAGATCTGTTTGATTCCAACGCTACTTTTCTTAACTAATAACTACTTTGCCTCCAAAAGTTACCTAAAAACAATATATAAACAAATAAAAATTGGCTATCCTAGATCTTTTGCATTTCTATATGAATTAATTTTAGAATCAGCTTAACTTTTTTTTAAGCCTACTAGAATTTTGATTTGAATGTATTGAACCTTTAGATCAATTTGAGGAGAACAGACATATTAATGTAAACCCATGAGGTAAACTGGAGGTAAATCTCTCCAGTTACTTAAGTCATCTTTCATTCTTCTTAGCGCTATTTGCTCTTTCCAGTTTTCAGGACTTTCATGCCTTTATTAAGATTTATTCATAAGAACTTATTTTTTATGCTACTGTAAATGCTGTATATTTTTTCCATTTCCGTTTTCAATTGTTTGGTGCTAGAATGTAGAAATATAAATGATTATTAGATATTGATTTTATATCCCTCTGTCTTGCTAAACTCAAGTTATCCTAGTAGCTCTTCACCAGTTCCACCAAGAGGAAAAGATGCGTGATTTATTGTTGTTTAGTTGCTCAGTCTGACTCTTTGTGACTCCATGGACTGCAGCCTGTCGGGCTCCTCTGTCCATGGGATTTCCCAGGCAAGAATGCTGGAGTGGGTTGCCATTCCCTTCTTCAGATCTTGCCAACTCAGGGAATCTGCATTGCAGGCAGATTCTTTACCACTGAGCCACCTGGGAATCCTAGATAGATGATTATATCAGTTTTATTTCCTCTTTTCCAGTCTGAAATTTTTTTTTTTTTTTCCTGACTGTACAGGTCAGAACTTCCAATACTGAATAAAAGTGGTAAGGGCAGAAGTCCTTGTTCCTAACTGTCCCTGATCTCAGGGAGAAAGCATGCCATCTTTCATCAGTAGATATAAGGTTACTTTAGGTTTTGTGTAGATGCCTTTTATCTGACTGAAGAAAAATCCTTGCATTCCAAGTTTGCTGAGTTTTTTAAAATCAGGAATGAATACTGGGTTTTGTCACACGTTTTTTCTGCATCTATTAAGATAATCAGTTTTTCTTTTTTAGTTTAAAATGGTGAATTATACTCACTGATTTTTTTAATGTTAAAACAAATCCTACATTCTTGAGATAAACCCAATACTATCCTTCTTATATATGGTTGGATTTTATTTGATAAAATTTTGTTTAGGATTTTTCAGTTTATGTTTATGAGGAAGACTGGCCTGAGTTTTCTTGTTATGTCTTCATAATATTTGGGTATCAAGGTAATGCTGGCCTCCAAGAACAAGTTTGGAAGTATTCACTCCTCTTCACTTTTCTGTAAGAGTTTATGTGTAAATGGTATTATTTTTCTTTTCCTAAATGTTTGGAAGGATTTGTCAGTGAAGCCCTATAGACCAGAAGTTTTCTTTGTAGGAATATATATATATATATACACATATAAATTATTTATTTGGCTGCATCAGGTTCAGAAGTTGTGGTGTGGGCTTAGTTGCTCTGAGGCATGTGGGATCTTACTTCCCCAACTAGGGACTAGACCTCTGTCCCCTGCATTGCAAGGTAGATTCTTAACCACTGGACCACCAGGGAAGTCCCTGAAGGAATATTTTAATTCAACAGAAAAATGACAATTCAGGTTATCTATTTCTTCTATTATATCTATTTCTTCTTGAGTAAGCTTGGTAATTTGTAATCTTTCAAGGACTTTGGCCATTTCATCTAAATTGCTGTTGTTGTTTGCCTAAAGTTGTTCATAATATTCCCTTATCATTCTTTAAGTACCTGTAGAATTTGTAATGATGTCACCTCTCTTATTCCTGATTACCAATCTTCCTGATATGTGTCTTTTTTTTTCTACCAGTCTGGCTAAAGGTTTATCAGTTTTACTGACCTCAACGAACCAAGCTTTCATCACACAGATATTCTCAATTGATTTTTGTTTTCCATTTCATTGATTTCCACTTCAATCTAAATTATTTCATGATTTTTTTTTTTTTTTCCTTGTTTTTAATTTGCTCTTCTTAACTTGAGGTCATTGCTTTGAGGGGTTTTTTTTTTTTGTATATTCTAATACAGGCATTTCATTTATTCAGAATTCGATAATGTATTTTTATTCTCCTTCAGTTCAAAACACTTTCTGATTTCACTTTTGAGTCCTTTAATCAATGGATTATATTTGTTTCAAAATATTAGGGATTTCCCAGTTAGCTTTCTGTTACTGATTTCTTATTTAATTCCTTTGTGGCCATAATATACTCTGCATGATTTGGATCCTTTAAAATATACTGGGACATATTTTATGACCTAAAACAGAGATCAGAAAACTTTTTCTGTAAAGGGTCAGGAAGTAAATATGCTAACCTTTGCAGGCCAAAAACTGTCAAAAATTTTTTCTGTTTTTCCAAGAAACCTTTCAAAATATGAAAACCATTCTTAGTTCACAGGGCAATATAAAACCAAGCTAGATTTGGCAGTAGGGCAATAGTTTGCTGACCCCTGGCCTAGAATATGCTCACTCTGGGTAAACGTTTCATGTATACTTGAAAGGGAATGTGTATTCTGCTATTTTAAGTGGAATGTTCTAGGAAGTCAATTAGGTAATATTGCTGGATAGTGTTATTTAAGTTTATTACATCCTTATTAGGCTTCAACTTTTTCAAGCAATTATTAAAAGAGGCGTACTGAAATCTCTGACTATAGTCATAGATTTTTCTTTTTCTCCTTGCAGTTCTATCAGTTTTTGCTTCATATATTGTGAACCAACTGTTATTTAGGGCATAAACATTTAGGATTGTTATCTATTCCTGATTAACCGGCCCATTTATTATCATGAAATGACATTCATTATCTCTGGTGACATTTTTCACTTTGAAACCTTACTTCTTTCGCTGTGTTAATCTAGCCACACCAGATTTCTTTTGACTGATGTCAGCATCAGCATGGTATTCTTCATCCTTTCTTTCTTAACACTGTTGTGGTTTTGTATATAAAGTGCTTTGCTTTTATCCAATCTGATCATCTCTGCCTTTTAATGAGGATTTTTAGATCACTTATATTTAATGTGATTAGTGATATGCTTAGATATAAGTCTATCATCTTGCTGTTTTCTGTTCTATTTATCCTATGTTCCATTTGTTTATTGTTCCTTTTCTCCTTTTTCTGCCTTTTTTCAGATTGAATTTTTTATGGTTCCATTTTTTCTCATTTGTTGGCTTACTATCTAATATTGTTTTATTATTCTACTGGTTGTTTTAGGGTTTATATATAACTTATCAGTCTACTTCCAAGTGATATTACACTACTATATGTACAGCAAATACCATACTTCCTGGACTTTTATGCTATTGTTTTCTTATATTTTACTTGTGTATGTTGTAACCCCCATAATATTATTTTTTAAACCAGCTGATTATCTTAAAAGAGAAGTAAATAGAAAAAAATCTTACATAGTTACCTTTTCCAGTGCTCATCATCCCTTTGTGTAAATCTGTATTTCCACCTGGTTATCATTTCCCTTCTGTCTGAAGGACTTCTTTAACATTTCATGTAGTATAGTCTGTTGAAATTTCACTCTGAATTTTCAGTTTCTGTAACACTCTCATTTTCAATGTGGGTAAACATTAATTAATCAATTCCCTGCCATATACTACTATAAATAGCCTTGGCTAAACTGTAGGAGAAAGAACTGAAAACGAATGTATTGTACAACCATGAAATAGCCTAGAACCTTGCCTGTACAAGTCCAGCTTTGGGCAATGGGAACTTTAAGCATTCCAGTGTTTTAAAAGCTGAATAAACTTCGATTATTTTCTAAAATATCAATTTTACTCAGAGATTTTGAAAAAAAATTATAAGCATTATATTAATATTAACCATAGGACTATTATGGTATATAATGCACTTTCATTTTAAATTTAAGACAAAGTGCAAAACTAAAGAAAATTCTAAAAAGAAAAAGAAAATTCTATCTTGGGATCCAGATTTTGGGGCAGTTATTCACTCTTCTCTGCTATTAACCAAACTTTTGTGGAAAAGTCTGAGGAGCAGTGACTTTGATGATTATTCATGATTTTTAAAAACTTTTCCTAAAATTGGATACTGTCAACAAATGTAGGTTATTCATAGAGATTTTTATTTAATTTGAATATGTATTTCTAAATTGACCACTATATCCTGTTATTCAGCTCATGAATCATTTCTTATTGTACTCATAAAAAGTATATTTGATTCCAAGTTTTTAAAACACCCATCACTATTCCCGTGAAGGAGGACTTTTACTTACCAGTTCCCACTTTGGCTGGTCAGTGTGTCTGCATCAATCAGAACCTACAACATTGCCCAATTTTCTGATTCCAGTCCAGGATAGAGTAAGAATGCACATAAACAAGCCTGTTAGAAATAGGCCTAAAATAAAGATAGAAAAAGTGTTAGTCGCTTAGTCACATCTGACTCTTTGCAACCCCATGGACAGTAGCCCACCAGGCTCCTCAGTCCATGACATTCTCCAGGCAAGAATACTGGAGTGGATAGTCATTCCCATCTCCAGGGGATCTTCCCAACTCAGGGATCGAACCCTGGTCTCCTGTATTGCAGGCAGATTCTTTACCATCTGAGCCACCAGGGAAGCCCCAAAATAAAAAAGGCTCATTATGAAGACTTACCAGAAAATCCAATTCTAAGATTGCATCCTAAGGAAATAAGTCAAAAATTTAATTATTTTATTGTTCCTTTTACCAGTAGAGAAAAATTGGCAGGAATCAATAAAAAGACTCCCAAATAAGAAACTGCTTATTTTACAACCTAATATTCTATAATAGAATACTTATTCAGTCATTAAAGTATATTATAGTTGAATACCTTTTGCTCAGAAATACATATGAACAAAAACAGGTGTGAAAATGTATTCACTCCATTTACTCCCTTAACACCTGCTTTCTTACCCTATTTTAACCTCAGTTCTCAACTATTCCATTTTCCTTCAAACCACAGTCTTTCATGTCATTTCCTATCCAGCCTAGATTCCCAGGCTCATCAATTTCTCCTGCTTATAACATTGCTCCCTCTCCCATTCCTTATAGCATGTGTTATACTTTTACTTAAACTCACCTATGTATTTATCTTTTATGTTTCTTTTATCAGAAAAAAAAATCAAAAGTATCAGCCATGAATCTCCATTTCAGTCCCACAATTTAAGTTACACATGTAACCATTTTTGCCTCCTCTCTAATCTCAGAGGAAGAAGTATTCTTCCTTTTCTTTTCCAGCTCAGCTTCTCTACTTACACCCTTGATCCCGTATCAGTATTGAATATTTCCTCATCTCTTAAGGTCTTGCTTTACCTTTATCCCTCCTATTTTTTTTAATCTCTTCTCTTTTTAATCTCTCCTCTCTGCTGTCTTTTCCTCACATTTTATAAATATGTTAAACTCTTTTCACTGTAGAATCTCCTCCTCTATCTTTTAACTTCCTCCCTACAACTATCATTCTTTAATTCTATTTTGAATAAGAGATGAAAAGTTTTGGAAATTCCCTTTCAGTCCAGTGGTTAAGACTCAGTGCTTTCACTGCTGGGTCCTTGGGTTTGATCGCTGCTCAGGGAACTAAGATTCCTCAAGCTGCATGGCATGACCAAAAAAAGAGAGAGAGAGAGCTGAGGAGACTTGGAATAATATAAATGCAATATAACCTCTCTCAATTTTAATATACTTTTCAACTCAACACAAACAGAATTCTGCTACCATCAGTATACTGAATGTGCACCACAAATATTCTGACAAACAATACTAATAACAAAATTGCCATCATGTTTTTCAACTTATTCCACTCGTGTTTAGTGTCTGACCCTCCTGACTTCTTTCCTTCTGAATCTTCTCTCCCATTAGCTTCTCAAGCACAGCTCAGTTGGTGCTCCCTTCCCTTCTTCTGCTATTTCTTACCAGTTCTTTATCTTCCTCCTCTCAATTTGCCCATTTACTAAAGCTGGTTCTCTTTTCCTCTCCATATATTCCATCTCTACGAGCAATGGCATCCCCTGATTTTAACTATCACCTATTTAATGATATCTGTCTTCAGCCCAGGCCTTTCTCCTCAGCCTCAGACACACAGATGCCAAGCTCCCTAGTGAACTTGTCTACATGGATACCCCACTGGCACTTAATCTTCCATATTCAGTATGTCTTCATTGAGTTTCTCATCTCCCTCCCCTTTCCAAGTTTTCCATTTCACACTTTTACATATACACACATACATAGAAGCCCCATTCCTCCTCCATTTGTCTCTATTCCAGTAAAACTGTACCGTACAACCAAGCTGGGGACCAGGGAGTCATTCAAGACTCTTATCTCTATTCCAGGCATAATATCCCAGCGCAAAATCTCATTATTTCCCTCCATGGCTACAAAACTACAGAAAAATACTTCCATTTATTTAAAAAATAAAATAAAATCACATTTTCTAACATTCCCTCTAGTATTTACACTAAGGAACAACAATCATGTTATCTTACTAGCAAACCATGAAGGTTTTATGTTGCTATTTAGTCACTAAGCCATATCCTTATCCTGGTGGGCTGCGGTCTATGGGGTCGCACAGAGTTGGACATGACTGAAGCAACTTAGCAGCAGTAGCAGCAGCAAGCCATAGCCAACTCGTGGCAATCCCGTGGACTGTACCCCACCAGGCTCCTCTGTCCATGGGATTTCCCAGGCAAGAACACTGGAGTAGGTTGCCACTTCCTTCTCCAGGGGATCTTCCCAACCCAGGAATCAAACCCAAGTCTCCTACATTGGCAGGCAGATTCTTTACCACTGAGCCATCAGGGAAACCCCATGAATGTTCACACAGAAACATATATAGCTTGCACTACTGCCAGAAAGCCTTGTTAATACCCTGGTACCTAATGGTAGTTAGCACACAGCAGTTATTGCTTAACTCTCTGTTCATTTTTGAATAAAGTAAACATGACATATTTGAAATTATCTATAGTAATGATTAAGCTGCATTTTACACAGTTCAATAAATGACAGGACTCATATACTATTTTATAATTAGGGAGGAAATGTTCAAAAGTGAATTCGCAGATCCAGTTTTAAGGGCAAATAAAAGTTACACATAAAGCATCTTTACATCAAGTAATTTAGAAGAAGCTTTGAACTTTATTATAATTAACAACTAAAGCAAAGAAGAACTAAAGAGCCTCTTGATGAAAGTGAAAGAGGAGAGTGAAAAAGCAAGCTTAAAACTCAACATTCAGAAAACTAAGATCATACCCTTGGACTGCAAGGAGATCCAACCAGTCCATTCTGAAGGAGATCAGCCCTGGGTTTTCTTTGGAATGAATGATGCTAAAGCTGAAACTCCAGTACTCTGGCTACCACATGCAACGAGTTGACTCATTGGAAAAGACTCTGATGCTGGGTGGGATTGGGGGCAGGAGGAGAAGGGGATGACCGAGGATGAGATGGCTGGATGGCATCACTGACTCGATGGACGTGAGTCTGAGTGAACTCTGGGAGATGGTGATGGACAGGGAGGCCTGGCGTGCTGGGATTCATGGGATCGCAAAGAATCGGACACGACTGAGCGATTGAACTGAACTGAACAGAAGGGATGCCCAGTAAATTATCAGTCTCTATTTCTTTCTCATTAAAGATCTAGTGATAATCTCTAAGTAGTGTTGCCAGAGTTGATTATTTCCCTTTATTTTTCAAGTTGAATATGGCAGAAGATTCCTGGGAGAAGTATCAATAACCTCAGATGCACAGATGACACCACCCTTATCACAGAAAGAAAAGTAGAACTAAGGAGTCTCTTGATGAAAGTGAAAGAGGAGAGTGAAAAAGTTGGCTTAAATGTCAACATTCAGAAAACAAAGATCATGGCATCTCTTCCCATCACTCCATGGCAAATAGATGGGGAAACAGTGGAAACAGGGAAAGACTTTATTTTTGGGCTCAAAAATCACCACAGATGGTGACTGCAGCCATGACACTAAAAGACACTTACTTCTTAGAAGAAAAGCTATGACCAACCTAGACAGCATATTGAAAAGCATTGACATTACTTTGCCGACAAAGGTCCATCTAGTCAAGGCTATGGTTTTCCCAGTGGTCATGTATGGATGTGAGAGCTGCACTATAAAGAAAGCTGAGCACCGAAGAATTGATGCTTTTGAACTGTGGTGTTGGAGAAGACTCTTGAGAGTCCCTTGGACTGCAAGGAGATCAAACCAGTCCATCCTAAAGGAAATCAGTTCTGAATATTCATTGGAAGGACTGATGCTGAAGCTGAAACTCCAATACTTTGGCCACCTGATGTGATGACCTGACTCACTGCAAAAGACCCTGATGCTGGAAAAGATTGAAGGCAGGAGGAGAAGGGGATGAGAGAGGATGAGATGGTTGGATGGCATCTGACTCAATGGACATGAGTCTGAGTAAGCTCTGGGAGTTGGTGATGGACAGGGAAGCCTGGCATGCTGCAGTCCATGGGGTCGCAAAGAGTTGGACATGACTGAGTGACTGAACAGATCTGATGGCCGAATATCTCTTCTTGCTTCACAACGTATTATAAATATTAGCCTTTTCCTCTACAGGATCAAAGTGTATCTCTGAATAGACAGTAATCAATCTACTGACTGATTTCTTCCCCAAACTTCTATCTGACATCCTCTCTCTATGGCCTTAAAAGCCTGCCCTGAATCTGGGTTTTCTCTGAAGTCCACACTCTGGTCTTGTGACTGTGGCAGGCAGACCTCAGTCTCTTTTGATGGAATGAGTCCCTTCCAGTTGGGAGTGTGGGCGGACAGTGGTTTTCCCATTGGCACATCTCTGGAACACCCATCCTTAGCCTTTGGGCTCACTCTTTTGGATCCAATATCTTAAGGTGGACACCCTCCCACACAAATTCACCACTCTGAATCATAGTGAAGGAGACCTAGGGATTGAACTATATGACTAAACAGGTATATGAGATGGCTTGGGGACTAGAACCGAGGTCTTCCAATTTGCAGTTCAATTTTATTTTCATCACAATGTATTACCTCTCTTTCAGGAACTGAGTCAATAAAAATTATGTCTGTAGAGGAGGGGAGGATCACTGGGAGCTGGATTATATAGAAGAACATTTTCAAACATAAAGGTCCTAGAATTGGGTCTTGAAATAGCAGGT
The DNA here is from genome assembly GCA_006410675.1 of Oreotragus oreotragus. Taxonomy (NCBI): domain Eukaryota; kingdom Metazoa; phylum Chordata; class Mammalia; order Artiodactyla; family Bovidae; genus Oreotragus; species Oreotragus oreotragus. The sequence goes on along the minus strand of SJYX01019403.1, from coordinate 352,380 downwards.
CCAAATTGGACATGGCAGATGAATAAACACCTTTTATCAACATGCCCCCTGGCATTCTTACAAAGAGTATATTTAAAAAGCACATGAAGGAAAAAAATCAATCAATATAAAGAGGAGAGTTCCAGTTTACACATATTTGGAATCGTGTCCCATTTCTATTTGGCTCTTTTATTCGTTAACATATTGCGTCATGACAGAGGAAACTAGAGGTGCCCTAGGCTGGCTGGACACCAGTACTGCCAGGCAACAGAGAAGCTGACCTCAGTTCAGTTCAGTTCAGTTCAATTCAGTCACTCAGTCGTGTCCGACTCTTTGCGACCCCATGAATTGCAGCATGCCAAGCCTCCCTGTCCATCACCAACACCCGGAGTTCACTCAAACTCACATCCATTGAGTTGGTGATGTCATCCAGCCATCTCATCCTCTGTTGTCCCCTTCTCCTCCTGCCTCCAATCCCTCCCAGCATCACGGTCTTTTCCAATGAGTCAACTCTTCGCATGAGGTGGGCAAAGTACTGGAGTTTCAGCTTTAGCATCATTCCTTCCAAAGAAATCCCAGGGCTGATCTCCTTCAGAATGGACCAGTTGGATCTCCTTGCAGTCCAAGGGACTCTCAAGAGTCTTCAACAACACCTGGCACCAGCTAAAATCCAAGGGTGTCAGAGTTCAACCCTATCCACAGATCTCCAGCTGGAGGCATCCTTCTTATCTCCACTAGAAGAAGGGGATACAACGTAGCTGCTCTAGAGAACTCTAGCAGAAGTCTGTCTGTGCTTCAGTTTCCTTTTTGTTTGAAGTTAAAACATACAACAGGGATCAATGTCTTCCAGTGCTGGTGAAATCAGAAACAACACCTGGCACCAGCTAAAATCCAAGGGTGTCAGAGTTCAACCCTATCCACAGATCTCCAGCTGGAGGCATCCTTCTTATCTCCACTAGAAGAAGGGGATACAACGTAGCTGCTCTAGAGAACTCTAGCAGAAGTCTGTCTGTGCTTCAGTTTCCTTTTTGTTTGAAGTTAAAACATACAACAGGGATCAATGTCTTCCAATGCTGGTGAAATCAGATCACTATTTCCAATACCCTTGCTGGTTTCTGTAACTTGTCCAACCTTTTTCTATTCTCCACCACTCATATCACTAATTCAAATCTAATCCTAAAATTTCGCAGTATTATGTAAACATGAGGGCTTCCCTGGTGGTGCAGAGGTTAGAGCGTCTGCCTGCAATGTGGGAGACCTGGGTTCGATCCCTGGGTCAGAAAGATCCCCTGGAGAAGGAAATGGCAACCCACTCCAGTATTCTTGCCTGGAGAATTCCACAGACAGAGGAGCTTCGTAGGCTACAGTCCACAGGTCACAAAGAGTCGGACACAAACTGAGCGACTTCACCTTCATGTAAACATGAGGAAAGGAAAAACAGATTGCAACTTTATCCAGAGATAACCAAACTCTCTCAGCAAGATCCCCTGGAGAAAGGAATGATAACCTACTCCAGTATTCTGCCTGGAGAATTCCATGGACAGAGGAGCCTGGGGGGGCTACAGTGCCTGGGGTCACAAAGAGTCTGACATGACTGAGCCAGTAACACTTTCAATTTCAGCCAAACTTTCAGTGGCTTCTACATCATTATTTCTTCCAGAAAAACTATATTGATTGTGCAAAATTTTGAACTCTGCTGTCTCCAAAACCTGTATTATATGTGTAGTCATTTTATAGCAAATGTCAAGACAACGTACAAGCACTAGGTTACAAAAAGAAGAAAACAAAAAAATCCACATATGTTTATCCTTGAAACCAGATATCAACAGCTTTAAAATATAATCAAAGTGATCCCAAGATGGGAGAAATATTTACAAGCTCTTAGAGCCTGGTCTACCATGAAAAAAAAAATTAAACAAAATGTGGATTAACATCTAAATATGTGGTTCAAACTGCTATTTTTCCTGTGGTCTTGTAAATATTCATTCCCTCTGTCTGACTTACCTAAATTCTATTTTTTCACCAGAAAATATGTGTTCCTGGGAAAAAATTAAGCTACAGACAAATCTTGAGTTTCTCTCCTTTTCCACTATGGAGGATGGTGGTTTCCTAAATTACACTTTGCCAGTTGGTAGAATATTCCATCTGGATCTACACGATTTCTCCTAACTCTCTGGAACTGAAATTCCACACACTCCTAAATATTTAGTTTTTTCCAAGTGTTAGAGGAGTGCTTTGTAGGCCAGGAGGAATGCTGTCTTTGAGACAATCCAAGTGTTTTTATTTAAAAAAAAAAAAATCTCAGTTGACTAGTATAATAAACTTTTTATATTAGTGGTTAGAAAAATAAAATTACATACAAAAAATGTATATAAATTCCTTTATGAATTCTGTCCTTTCCATCACCTACATGGTTAAATGCATTTGACTGCTACGTCCAAAAATGGATACGCATTTTATTGTAACAGCACAAACAGATATAAACATATACATAAGTGCAAATAACCACGTGCAGATGTCACACCCATAAACACATTCATGTATACCTTGCATGAGGGCCTCCCTCGTGGCCCAGTCACTAAAGACTCTGCCTGCTATGCAGGAGACCTGGGTTTGACTCCTGGGTCGGGAAGATCCCCTGGAGAGGGAAATAGCAACCCACTCCAGTATTCTTGCCTGGAGAATCCCATGGACAGAGGAACCTGGCAGGCCACAGTCCATAGGGTCATGAGAGTCGGATGTGACTTAGTGACTAAAGAGAGAGATACCTTACACAAGTGTCGTGAACAATATTTACCCCTTGTCAAGGCAAATTCAACACACTAGATTACATATAGCAGCATGCTATCATATGCGTCTGTAAAATAACCACCTCTGTTAAAACCCTCTTCTTTCTTGTTTTCTCCTAATAACACTCCCTGTGTCCAAAACTAAAGAGAGAGATACCTTACACAAGTGTCGTGAACAATATTTACCCCTTGTCAAGGCAAATTCAACACACTAGATTACATATAGCAGCATGCTATCATATGCGTCTGTAAAATAACCACCTCTGTTAAAACCCTCTTCTTTCTTGTTTTCTCCTAATAACACTCCCTGTGTCCAAATTGACAATTTCCTCTGTGCCAAAGGGTACCTAAAACACTGACACATATGTGTTAGATTATAACTATTTGCTTTTTATATTTATTTTCCTCATTCTACTGAGTTACTTGAAAACCATGGACTCTGGATTAAACATGTTGGCATTCCTCATAATCAGAAATATCATATGGCACAAAGTAGATGCTTAATAAATCCCTGTTAACAATTCATTCATTGAAAATTATAGCAGTAAAATCAATGAACATTTAAAAGTCCATGAGATGATTATTCTACTCTGTAAAAATAAAATTCATGCAGAGAATTATTAGAGAAAAATATAAAAATGACCCTATGAGGTGGTCCATCCTAATTGAAATGAGCGAGCTGACTGCCACAGCTTCTGTATTTGCATATTCAGGCAATGCCAGCAGCGGCTGGTGATCACATACTAACAGAAATAACTGGTGTTGAAATCGTCAGAAATGTTGGTGATCACATACTAACAGAAATAACTGATGTTGAAATCGTCAGAAATGTTTGCATGGGCACAGTAAATTTAGAATATCACCTGTAGTCCCTGAACATCACAGCCACTTCTAACTAGTCTTTACTCGCAAACTTTTCCCTATCGGTTTTTATTTTAAGAAAGAATGCATGTGTCCATGTATTGTTTATTTAGTTAGTTTTTGGTCTCCATAGTAATTGAGGGTCCATTGGGGAAGAAGGGAGAAGACTGCAGAGGTGGAATGCTGCACGTTTCACCATGCAGATTTATCCGAAGGTAACAAACAAGGCCATTTGTTAATTTCCCTCCTGAGTGGGTTCTGGAGGCTTTCCAATGTTCAAACAAAGAAAGCCTCATTAGCTAATTCCAGAGCAGACAACTGCTCCTGAGCTGCTAAGCTGCAGCCTTGAGTTCAGGCCCCTCTACTATGAAAATCGTGGTGACCCTCTATCATTCTGGTCCAACTAACCAACAAGAACTCAACAGTGAGCATCCTCCCGTACACCATTTAATCCATTCTTTTGTGCAAATACTCACTTGTCTCCTGCTCCTTCTTCTGGCCAATGGAGGACAGTAGCCTGGGGATACACAAGGTGTGGAACAAATGATGCTGCCCATCCAAGCATGTGACGTCTTGGCAGCACACACAAGGACTACAGGACCCAGTAAAGCCACATGACCCTAGGCAGGATCCTATCCAGACCCCAGGACTCCTCCCAGCCTGTACGCTAAGTCACTCAGTGGTGTCCATCTTTTTGCAACCCTATGGATCATAGCCTGCCAGGCTCCTCTGTCCATGGGAGTCTCCAGGCAAGAACGCTGGAGTGGGTGGCCATTCCCTCCTTCAGGGAATCTTCCTGACCCAGGGATTGAACCCACATCGCTTATGTTTCCTGCATTGGGAGGTGGGTTCTTTACCACTAGTGCCTCCTGGGAAGCCCTTCCTTCTCTTAGACCACTTAATAACATGCAGGGTGTAGCCAAGAAAATGATAATCTTATCAATGTTTCTGGATGAAATGATAATTATGATTATTTGAAACAGTATTCTAAGCGTTCATCCTGCCAGAGGCCCCAGAGGTCTATTCCAGCGTTCATCCTGCCAGCAGACCCCAGAGGTCTATCAAGGCTGGTCTCAGGTGACAAACAGAACATTGATTGAAAGTCCCCCTGACTCTGGGCCATTCTTACCCACATTTCTCTGAAGCTAATGATACTTCAGAGGAGAGGCTGAATCCTCTTCACACCATAAGGGAAGACTGGCTGTGTAGCTTCACACCGACGGGAGATCAAATCATGGTTTTAAAGGATGAAACGAGAAAAAGCCTTGGCTCTGAGATACAAAAAGCAACAGCCGTGCTGTCTCCTCCCATCCCCCCTGGCCGCCGGAGCGTCCTGACAGTCTTATAACGAAGCAGAGTTACCGTTCCGTTTTCAAGAAAGTAAGGTTGGGAAACTTGTGAATAACAGATTAGAGAAGAGGCAGCTCAGAGGCAAAATGATCAGCTCAGAAACTACTACAGAGTGAAGCAAGTCAGAAAGAGCAAAACAAATATCGTGCATTAATGCGTATGTGTACAATCTAGAAAAATGGTGCAGGTGAACGTGCTTCCAGGGCAGGGATGGGGATGCAGACACAGAGCAGGGCCATGTGGACACAGAGGGCGAAGAGGCGAGTGGGGTGAGCTGGGGAATTAGGGGTGGCCGATGCGCACGGCCACGTGTCACAGAGTGTTGGCGGGAATCTGTGGTGTGGCACGGGGGCTCAGCGTGGTTCCCTGTGACGACCTAGAGGGGTGGTTGGCGCAGGTGGGAGGAAGGTGCAAGGGGGAGGGGATAAATGTATACATAGAGCTATCCAGGCTGTTGTCCTGCAGAAATTATCACAACACTGTAAAGCAATTATATCCCAATTTAAAAAAATGTTTCACATGGTGGAAAAAAAAGAAAAAACAAGAAAATGTCCTTGTAAGACATGAAAGGGCTGAAAGAGGACTGAATTTTGGCTACATTTCAGAGGTTGACTAAGCAGGGCTGGACTACTAGTTAGTTTGAAGGGAGATGAGTCAGAGTTGAGCTGGAGCCCCCAGTCTCTGTCCAGGGGAGGTAAGCAGCATATGGAATAAAGAATAGTGAGCAGACTTGAGCCACAATAAAATGCCAAAGGCAATTCCAGCAGAGACACCTGGCAGGTAGTTGAAAATATGGTTACAAGTTAGATTCAGGGATCATTCATAATAGCTGATGGTAAATGTATGAGAGCATCTACGGAAAAGCATATTTTAAAGGAAGTTACAGAAAATGGGCTTATCTCTCGTTTTCAAATGTTTTCTAGTCTTAGAGGAATAATAGGCTTCATCTTTTCTGAAATGTGCGTTTAAACAAAAATGGTGCTCTCTTTGGTAATAATAAACTTTTAGTTTATTAAGTTCTCATCTCACAGAGAAAGGAAACAAGTAACTACAAGACACGAGGATGCTCTGGTCTCACAAGTCCAGCACATTCATTCCACGAGCGGAGGCAGTGTCGGGAGGGAGGCTGGAATAGGCAGAAATAACAGGAGAGGAGATCCAAGAAAGCTTATTATGAGAAAGCACCGCACACCACTGCAAAACTTGGGATTTAGAAGAGTTGAGAGAGCATTTTTAAAATTTATTTATTTATTTTAATTCAGTCCCCCATCCCGAACCCCCCTCTCACCAAAGACACAATAACCACTGTCAGCTACCTCAGGAGCTGCTCTCTCTTGGAACTATAAAACGGTTTTACTGCCTGCCCAATCTTGTTATGAGACAGCTCATTATGACACAATTTCACATATGCAACACATAATAACTGCATGGTTGCTATGAAATTATTAGCCTGTAACTGGGCTATTAATCGTGTTCACACAATGCAATGATTATGAAGAAAGCATTGTATGCTTTCTTCTTTAAATGCAGAGGCAGTGCTCCTGCAGTAGGTAAGTAATATCTTGCCCCTAGATTTGTTTTATTTAACCCAGTAAGTGTTTTAAATAAAAGAAAATGTAAACATAAGGGATGGATGCAAAGACTAAGCACAAAAGTCTGGACTTCTTGCTTGTCTTGACAAAGAAGAAAGCTTCATAGGAATAGTCCAGCATTCCTGTTCAATAATGATGAGTAGAAGCTGAGTAGTAGCTACCTCCTTGGTTCTGGGTCCTCCTATGTGCCACAGTCCCCACCGCTCCCTGCTGTCTCTCTGATAGGGAGGCCAAGAGTTAGTGCCAATCTTCCCTAACTATTGTTTTCCTGATCTCAGTCCTAAATGGATAATTTCTTTTACATGGGCCCCTACAGGCATATGGGCCTTCCCTGGTGTTCTTGGGCTTCCCTAGCGGCTCAACTGTTGATGACTCTGCCTGCAATGTGGGAGATCTGGGTTTGATCCCCGGGTTGGGAAGATCCCCTGAAGAAGGGAACAGCTACCCCCCACAGTATTCTGGCCTGGAGAATTCTATGTACTTTATGATGGGATTCCCTGGTAGCTCAGCTGGTAAAGAATCTGCCTGCAATGCAGGAGACCCCAGACCGATTCCTGAGTCAGGAAGATCCACCGGAAAAGGGATAGGCTACCCACTCCAGTGTTCTTGGGCTTCCCTAGTGGCTCAGCTGTTGAAGACTCTGCCTGCAATGTGGGAGACCTGGGTTTGATCCCTGGGCTGGGAAGATCCCCTGGAGAAGGGAATGGCACCATTTGCTGCAGTTGAGAAGAGCTCCCTTATGTCAATGCCCTTCAGAGAGGACAGGTATCTGAGAAACCCTGTATAACCCAGAGACTCAGGTGGACAGCCTGACCATGCCACGGGGATATTCACAGGGACTCTCTCTCACTCATGTTTCTAAAGCATTTAGTGTTTTCATCCCTTAAGAAAAAAGTAGGAGTGGTGATTCCTCTCAAATGCCAAGATGGGAATGGGTACAGCAAAGCCTGCACACCAACCTTAAGTCCTTCAGGACCCCTTAGTAATAATCATGCTCTAATTAATACTGTCATCTTATCACTATATGCATTCATGGACACAGGTACCCACATGCACCTGTGGCAGAATGAAGCATGATATGAAAAAGTTACTCTCTTTTAATTTGAGATTACAGGCTATTTTAGGAAATTAGGAATTTATGGGTTTTCATTCTTTCCTTTATCCCTTCCTTTCCTCCAGTTCCTGTTCTTCCTTCCTCTCTCTCTACCTGCATTTTCTCACTTTTGGTCACAACAAGACGCTCCAGTTCCAGAATTAGCCACTTCTCCAAGGATTCCTAGTTCCATTTATTGTAGAACGCCATTAGACACATTATGCTGGATGAAGTACAAGCTGGAATCAAGACTGTCAGGAGAAATATAAATAACCTCTGATATGTAGATGACATCATCCTTATTGCAGAAACTGAAGAAGAACTAAAGAGCCTCTTGATGAAAGTGAAAGAGGAACCATTTGCTGCAGTTGAGAAGAGCTCCCTTATGTCAATGCCCTTCAGAGAGGACAGGTATCTGAGAAACGCTGTATAACCCAGAGACTCAGGTGGACAGCATGACCTTGCCACGGGGATATTCACAGGGACTCTCTCTCACTCATGTTTCTAAAGCATTTAGTTTTCCTCCCTTAAGAAAAAAGTAGGAGTGGTGATTCCTCTCAAATGCCAAGACGGGAATGTGTACAGCAAAGCCTGCACACCAACCTTAAGTCCTTCTAGACCCCTTAGTAATAATCATGCTCTAATTAATACTGTCATCTTATCACTATATGCATTCATGAACACAGGTACCCACATGCACCTGTGGCAGAATGAAGCATGATATGAAAAAGTTACTCTCTTTAAATTTGAGATTACAGGCTATTTTAGGAAATCAGAAATTTATGGGTTTTCATTCTTTCCTTTATCCCTTCCTTTCCTCCAGTTTCCGTTCTTCCTTCCTCTCTCTCTACCTGCATTTTCTCACTTTTGGTCACAACAAGACGCTCCAATTCCAGAATTAGCCACTTCTCCAAGGATTTCTAGTTCCATTTATTGTAGATGGCCATTAGACACATTATGCTGGATGAAGCACAAGCTGGAATCAAGACCGTCAGGAGAAATATAAATAACCTCTGATATGCAGATGACATCATCCTTATTGCAGAAACTGAAGAAGAACTAAAGAGCCTCTTGATGAAAGTGAAAGAGGAGAGTGAAAAAGTGGGATTAAAGCTCAACATTCAGAGAACTAAGATCCTGGCATCTGGTCTCATCATTTCATGGCAAATAGATGGGGAAACAATGGAAACAGTGACAGACTTTATTTTGGGGAGCTCCAAAATCACTGCAGATGGTGACTTCAGCCATGAAATTAAAAGATCCTTGCTTCTTGGAAGAAAAGCTAAGATCAACCTAGACAGGATATTTTAAAAGAGAGATATTACTTTGCCAACAAAGGTCCATTTAGTCAAAGCTGTGGTTTTTCCTGTAGTCACGTATGGATGTGAGAGTTGGACCATAAAGAAAGCTGAGTGCCGAAGAATTGAGGCTTTTGAACTGTGGTGTTGAAGAGTCCTGAGAGTCCGCTGGACTGCAAGGAGATCCAACCAGTCCATCCTAAAGGAGATCAGTCCTGGGTATTCATTGGGAGGACTGATGCTGAAGCTGAACTCCAATACTGTGGCCACCTGATGGAAGAACTGACTCACTGGAAAAGACCCTGATGCTGGGAAAGACTGAAGGCAGGAGGAGAAGGGGATGACAGAGGATGAGATGGTTGGATGGCATCACTAACTTGATGGATGTGAGTTTGAGTAAGCTTTGGGAGTTGGTGATGGGCAGGGAAACCTGGCGTGCTGCAGTCCATGGGGTTGCAAAGAGTTGGACACAACTCAGCGACTGAACTGAACTGAACTAGATACCAAACCTGGGTGCTAGTGTTCCTTGTGTGGTTTAAAGTCACCAAGAAAATTGGTTTATCTCTAGCCTATGCTCTTCAATTTTCGAGTTTCTCCATCAGTGGATTGGCAGAGCCTACTTCTCAGCTTCCCTGATTTAACCCTGTTGGCCTCACATCACTCCCCTGCTGAATCACCTTATGTTACTTCCTTTCCCTTGCCACTTAATCAGGGCAGTGTCTCCAAGATTCTAGTGTTTGACCTTAAAATACTTGAGATTTTTATCTCTCTTTGAATTTTATCATTATCACTCCCGTTGTGATATTTTCTTACTGAGGCTCTGACCTCAACATGTGAAGTACTCATGTGCATTTTATGTGTGCAAGAAAACAGTCTCTCTTCCATTCAAAGACTATTTAGAGGACCTCAGGAACTTTACTAGCCACACTGGAAAATCTCTAAGGAGCTCATAGTCTAAAAGGATATAAAAGAGAGAATAAGGTTCACAAAAGCAGGGAAGAACGTTAGAGAGCATGTGCCCCATAAGTAGGCACTGCAGCAGGGGGGACAGTAAGAGGCCGTGGACCTAGGGCCAGGCCACCTGAATTCAAACCGCAAACCTCAGCTCAACCACTGTTTGGCCTTATGTCTTTACAGAAGCCACTTAACTCCTGCGAGTTTCAGTTTCCACATCAATAAAGTGGATCTATTAACAACAGTATGCACTGAAAGCAACTGCTATTACTGTCAGCAGAGTAAATATCATTCAAGTGTTCAGAACACTGCTTGGGACAGAGAAAGTTCTATATACGTTGGTTATTGTTGTAATGAATAGTAGCGGTTATGCTGAAGACTTGAATCAACTAAATCTTGGCACAAAAGGCCAATCTTACCCATAGGGTAAGGTTTTGTTTGCTCTGCTTTCAGTTAGGAGAGTGGTATTTATGATCTGTCTGGGGGAAAACAGAGAAGGATTAGGGTTACTGCTTTAAACAGAGGTTTGATGACACAGAGGAAGTAGGACTAGGTACTGCCAACTACAAATTGGCACTTACCTTTGGCACATTGAAGCCAGGAAGAGAAGGGGATGACAGAGAATGAGATGGCTGGATGACATCTGATTCAATGGATGTGAACGTGAGCAAGCTCTAGGATATGGTAAAGGACAGGGAAGCCTGGCATGCTGCGGGCCATGGGGTCCCCAAGAGTTGGACACGACTGAGTGACTGAACAACAATTGGCACTTGCCATATACCTCGCTGGTCTGGAAGAAACACAAGCTGGAATCAAGATTGCCGGGAGAAATATCAATAACCTCAGATATGCTGATGACACCACCCTGATGGCAGAAAGTGAGGAGGAGCTAAAAAGCCTCTTGATGAAAGTGAAGGAGGAGAGCGAAAAAGTTGGCTTAAAACTCAACATTCAGAAAACGAAGATCATGGCATCCGGTCCCATCACTTCATGGGAAATAGATGGGGAAACAGTGGAAACAGTGTCAGACTTTATTTTTTTGGGGTCCAAAATCACTGCAGATGGTGACTGCAGCCATGAAATTAAAAGACGCTTACTCCTTGGAAGAAAAGTTATGACCAACCTGGATAGTATATTCAAAAGCAGAGACATTACTTTGCCAACTAAGGTCCGCCTAGTCAAGGCTATGGTTTTAATAGATGGGGAAACAGTGGAAACAGTGTCAGACTTTATTTTGGGGGGCTCCAAAATCACTGCAGATGGTGACTGCACCCATGAAATTAAAAGACGCTTACTCCTTGCAAGAAAAGTTATGACCAACCTGGATAGTATATTCAAAAGCAGAGACATTACTTTGCCGACTAAGGTCCGCCTAGTCAAGGCTATGGTTTTTTCTGTGGTCATGTGTGGATGTGAAAGTTGGACTGTGAAGAAAGCTGAGCGCCGAAGAACTGATGTTTTTGAACTATGGTGTTGGAGAAGACTCTTGAGAGTCCCTTGGACTGCAAGGAGATCCAACCAGTCCATTCTGAAGGAGAGCAACCCTGGGATTTCTTTGGAAGGAATGATGCTAAAGCTGAGACTCCAGTACTTTGGCCACCTCATGCCAAGAGTTGACTCATTGGAAAAGACTCTGATGCTGGGAGGGATTGAGGGCAGGAGGAGAAGGGGACGACCGAGGATGAGATGGCTGGATGGCATCACGGACTCGATGGACGTGAGTCTGAGTGAACTCCGGGAGATGGTGATGGATAGGGAGGCCTGGCGTGCTGCGATTCATGGGGTCGCAAAGAGTCGGACACGACTGAGCGACTGAACTGAACTGAACTGTGTTTCTCTCAGAAAGGGGCTGAGCCCATAGAGAGGAAGCCAGATTTTTAACCAAGGGGGTCCTATACCCTACACAGTGAAATGAAATACACATTTCAGTCCTTAATTCATTCTTTTACTTTTTGTGTGCTAAACACAAGGATTATTGAGATGGAGAAGTATGATCCCAACCTACAAGAGCTCACAGTCTCCTGGGGGAGACAAATACATCAAGATATCTGCCCTGCTCAGTGGCATTTCCTGCCTCACAGGCACCCGCAGTGCACTCTGGGAGGATCGAGCAGATGCAACCGGAAGAGAAGCCTTGAGCATGTTCTCAGTAATTACGTGAACTTCTTTCAAAATGTGTTGCAGTGGCAGTGGAGGACAAGTTGATGTCATTATATTCCTTTTAGAAAGAGAGAGGAAAAAAAAAAAAACTGGAAGTAAACTTTTCCACAGCCATCATACAGAGCTGAGATTAGAACCGTTTCTGAAGGCACAGTGACTCAGCCCAACAAAATAGATGTGCTGTTCCAAGCATTGCTTGGCAAAACGCCCTCCTTGCCATGAGTAGAAAAGATGCTACATCTTGTTTCATATTCAGAATATGTTATATAACCCAGTTGGAATTCACTGAAACTGTGTTCTCATTTCATTCCAGACCCTTTAGGGACACCTGGAAGTGAACTGTGGGCAACAGATCACCTGTTTCTGTATTTATAGTTTTTTTTTCCAAAGTTATTTCGTCCTCTTAACCCGCCTCGTTGTGTAAGGTAGCTACCATTTCCTGTTATGCAAAAACAAAGGGTTAGAATAAACTGTGCGTCTTGTCTTTATTCTTCCTACTCCCATCTACTCATAACCTAAGATTTACTCATTCTTTCTGAGGGTCACACACCCAGAAATATACGTACCCCCTTTGCTATCCCCTGCCCCCCAACTCACATAACATGACACACCACCTCCTGGTTCTGCCCATGGCACCCCTCCTACCTGCCCATCAGCTGTCCTGATTCACACTGTCTGATTTGTCTTCCTACATTTCTCCTGTTATCAATGAATCATCAACCTCATGCCAAAACCTTAAACACTCTCTTCGTACAAGAAATAAACGTAGCCCAATCCCTATCTGTTTTCCAGACTCATGTTCATTGGTCTCCTTCTCAATTCTCGACCCAATCATTTTCTCCTTCTGGTCCATATTCACCCGGAGTTCCGAGTTCCACTGTGGATCATGCCACTGGCCTTTCCTGGATTATTTTACGTATGTGCCTGTGTGCTCTGTCACATCAGTTGTGTCTGACTCTGTGACTCTATGGCCTGTAGCCCACCAGTCTCCTCAGTCCATGGAATTCTCCAGGCAAGAATACTGGGGTACATTGCATGCCTTTCTCCAGGGGAACACCCTGACCCAGAGATTGAACCAGTATTTCCTGCATTACTGGCAGATCCTTTACAGATTGAGCCACTGGGGAAGCCCTGGATTACTTTACGTCTAGTACAAAATCCCACTCTTTGACTCTGCCTCAGCCCCTGGAAATCTTTCCTGATTGCTAATTACATTTTCCTTCTACTGTGAGCTCTCAAATGCCTTATAAGCTATACCCTTGATGTGGACTTCACCTTAGCAGGCTTGATTGGGAAATGCTGTCTCTTTACACCTATGTATCAAATATTCCTGCTGAGGGCTTAATGTATGCAAGTCATTGTGATAAATGTCTTCCTTATTTCATCTTAATAAAATCTTGCAAAAGTCTCATCAATAATGTAATAAATAAATAAATCCCGGTAGGGCTTAGAGCCACACAGCTAGCTAGCATTTTGTCTGGATTGGGAGCTCAGGTCTGTCAGACAGTAGGTCCATACAGTTTCCCTTGTGATTTTATACCAAACGTTCTTTGATTTAAAAAAAAAAAAAAATACTATGCCTAGAACCTCTTTAGAACTTACTGGCCGTTGAAAGTGAAAGTCGCTCAGTCATGGACTGTATAGTCCATGGAATTCTACAGGCTAGAATACTGGAGTGGGTAGTCTTTCCCTTCTCCAGGTGATCTTCCCAACCCAGGGATCGAAGCCAAGTCTCTCACATTGTCGGTAGATTCTTTACCAGCTGAGCCACAGGGAAGCCCAAGAATACTGGAGTAGGTAGCCTATCCCTTCTCCAGGGGATCTTCCTAACCCAGGGATTGAACCCAGGTCTCCTGCATTGCAGGCAGATTCTTTACCACCTGAACTATCAGGGAAGCCCATTAATATAAGGCATAATATTTTAAGGGCGTTCTGTGACCTCAATTTTGAGAAAGANTTCTCCAGGGGATCTTCCTAACCCAGGGATTGAACCCAGGTCTCCTGCATTGCAGGCAGATTCTTTACCACCTGAACTATCAGGGAAGCCCATTAATATAAGGCATAATATTTTAAGGGCGTTCTGTGACCTCAATTTTGAGAAAGAATAACTGGAGTTTAAGCCAACTATAGGCTTTATAGGATTGGGCTTCCCTGATGGCTCAGCTGGTAAAGAATCTGCCTACAATGCAGGAGACCTGGGTTTGATCCTTAGGTTGGGAAGATACCCTAGAGAAGGGAACAGCTACCGACTCCAGTATTTTGGCTTGGAAAATTCCAGGGACTCTATAGTTCATGAGGTCATGGAGTTGGACACGACTGAGCAACTTTCACCTTCACTATACAGGCTTTAAGTGTCTAGTTACATTTAGAGTCTCAAGAAGTACACACCTGAATCCAACCCTGATAGAAGTGTACGAATGCAGAGTTGGCCATTGTTGGGAGAGGGAAGATCTTAAAAATCACTTCTATAAGTGAGTAAACAGAAGGTTCTATGTGTCTCCCAGACCTTTCCTCCTTGCCATTAGATTTGAGGTTATGATGCTGAAACATATCCTTCAGTTTATGCTTTGACATAGAGGATAATGACATCAAATTTGTGAATTTATATAGAACTGCTCTTTGTAAACTGGTCCTCTGGGAAAACCTTCTGCCATTTATCTCCAAAGCAATTAGGCCATCCCAAGCGGCCCCAGTGAGAAGTAGTGACCAGTTATATTGTCATTGTTCCAGAGAGAGTGGAAAATCCATCTTGAGACAAATCATATGTAGAAAATTCTTCATTATACCAGATCAGAAATAGGAGCATCAAGCTTCTGAGGTTCCTTAAAACACTGAGGAGAGATATGACTTGCTTTGAGTTCAAAAAGTTGGTGTCTGCACAGCCAGTGATTAAGGAAAGTTTTTGTAAAACTCAGAGGTTCTGTGAAGATTTTGGCTACTAAGAATATCAGTCTCTGAGAGGAAACATAACTAGAGTCAGGTTAAAGAATAATATTTGCATCTTCACTGTGGGTGCATGAAGCTCTACACCACTAGAGTTAGCTAATATTATGCAGGCTTTGAAAAGAGACGTTTTGTGACTAGGGCAACCTAGGGAGAATAAAAAGTCTGATTTGATGAGAAGCCTCTGGTAAAATTAGAACCTGTTTCTATGCTTATTCACAGAAAATAGAAAGTAATGAAAATTGAAAGAGTGGCAGAGGAATCTTGCAAAAATCTTGACAAGATGGCAATCTAGAATTCAATAGAGCTGATTTTGTCTTTCTCTATAGTTTCTTCAATTTTTTTCTCATCCTTCCCATTTCTTTTTCTTTCTTTCTCTCTCAAATAGAGACACACTTCTCAGTATATTCATTACATGCATAAAAACAATATTTTTGGAGTGCATATAAGCTTTTAAAGAAGTGACTCTTGCATTGAACAACAGGGAGACTATCATCAACAGCCCATCAACAAACATTTATATTCTGGTGTGAACTCTTAACTGGAGGAGCAGAGTAAGGTTCTATAGAGAGGGAAAGCAGTTGATTATAGGCAAGATTCAAGGACTAGGCTGTCAGATAGCACTTGTCTGATATGATTTAGAATTGGTTTATCATATCAAGAGCCAGGTATAGAACCTGGACACCAGCATGTTTAACAAGGGGGGTCAAACAGAAGCTGAAGCCAGAGCACAAGGCATGACTGAAGTGTGTTACCCACAGAGGACAGTTAATATCAAATGTCAGGAGACATGGAGTTAACCAATTTGAATCAGCACAGCATTCATTAATTGTTTCGATCTAATGGGTGCCATACTCTGCTCCACAGGCTTCAGAGTGTAAGTACAGGCAGGATCAGATTCTGTAGACCAAAGCACACTCTTAAGTCAAAGTTGGGGGTACAAAAGCAGAAATCAAGACAGGAAAGTGAAGTCTTAATCCCAGGTCTTTCAGAAAAACACCTGTAAATTGCTATCAAATCAACCACAATATGAAGTGGTCTGCTTATTTCAGAGGATCAGGTCTGATCCCTGGGCATGTTTGGCACAGGCCAGGGGTTCAGTCTGATTCTGCAAGCTAGGAGCAACTCAGGTCAGTGAGGACCTTTTCTCTTGTTGCCCAGAAATAGTATCATGGAAGTGGGTGGGACTTCTCATAGAAGTGTTGTAACAGGTAATTATACACATGAAGCATGGAGTACACTTCCTGGTGAATAGTAAAGTACTCAGATATTCTGAATATGTGTGCCTGTCAAACAACTATCTGCTTTACATTAAGCCCTTGGGCCCCTATTTTAGTCTCCATCCTCGATTCTTCTTCACTGTGCCCTTATGCTATATGGATTTTGTTTTCATAGCAACACAAATACACACACACACACACACACACACACACACATCGCTTTGCATGTGAAGTTAGATAATATTTTTAAGTTAGTGTTTTATTCTTTTCATGGTCATAAATGTGCTAGGAAGAGCAGGCCCTGATGAAACACTTGTGTTCTGGAAGAAAGCCTTAATGTTCCAATTACTTCTTTTTCCACTCTCAGGGTAGTTTGTTAGAATACCCTGTTTCCCATGTGGTCTGTGTCTTGGCATAGTTTCTTGGAGTCCATCTGATGCTTTCTCACACAGCCCGGGAGTCTTGTGCATGAGCTGTAACAGGTCCTGTTACAGCCATGGCAGCTGTAACAGGTCCTGAAATTTTATCTCAGGCTAGGTTTTCTTGGCCACAGTGTAAGCACTTGTGTGTCCAGCTAGAAGAATGAGTAGTTCATTGAAACTGTTAACTACAGATGTATTTTCCACCTATGGGCTACCATGCAACTTCTTACCTAAAAGTACAATTAATGTCTCCTTATAGATGTGTAGACTAGACCTCTCAATCATCATTTGTCTTCAAGATGAACTTTTTTTAAAATTGTGATGTTTATTCAGAGACACTCTTCTATGTCATGTTTGGCATGATATTTAACCTCCTTCAGCCATAGTGTCCCATCTATAATAGGGCAAAATAGCAGCTTCCTAATATGAAAATTTTCAAACTTACAAGTATACAGGAAAGTGAAAGTGAAGTCGCTCAGTCGTGTCCGACTCTTTGCAACCCCAGGGACTGCAGCCTACCTGGTTCCTTCATCCATGGGATTTTCCAGGCAAGAATACTGGAGTGGGTTACCATTTCCTTCTCCAGGAGATCTCCCCAACCCAGGGATTGNGAAAGTGAAAGTGAAGTCGCTCAGTCGTGTCCGACTCTTTGCAACCCCAGGGACTGCAGCCTACCTGGTTCCTTCATCCATGGGATTTTCCAGGCAAGAATACTGGAGTGGGTTACCATTTCCTTCTCCAGGAGATCTCCCCAACCCAGGGATTGAATCCAGGTCTCCCGCATTGTAGGCAGACAATTTACCATCTGAGCCACCAGGGAAGTCTACATAAATTGTCTTAAAAATCAAGGGATTAAAGGGTAAGTAAGAAAGTAAGTAAGTGGGGAAAAGATAGTTTTCAACATCTATGTACTGGGAAAACTCAATATTCACTTGGAAAGGAATGAACTTGGACCCTTATCTAATACCATATAAAAAATTTACTCAAAATGGGTCAGAAACTAGAGTGTAAAACCCAAAATCTATAAAAGTCTTCGATATAAATACACAGCAAAATTTCATGACATCATTGGTTTTGGCAATTATTTCTTGCATATGGTATGAAAAGCCCAAGCAACAGAAGAAGAACAGACAAACTGAATTCCTTGAAACTTTTAGAATTTTGTGTGTCAAAACACTATCAGGAGAATAAAAATTAAATCCACAGAGTGGAGGAAAATTTTGCAAACCATATGTCTAATTAAGAGTAATGTCCAGAATATAAAGAGAACCCCTAAAACTCAATAACAAAAAGCAGCCCAGTTCCTAAATGAGCAAAGGACTCAAAGACATTTCTCCAAAGAAGATATATAAATGACTAATAAGCACATGAAAAGATTCTCAACCTAACTAATCACTCAGTTCAGTTCAGTCGCTCAGTCGTGTCCAACTCTTTGCGACCCCATGAATCGCAGCACGCCAGGCCTCCCTGTCCATCACCAACTCCCGGAGTTCACTCAGACTCGCGTCCATCGAGGCAGCGATGCCATCCAGCCATCTCATCCTCGGTCGTCCCCTTCTCCTCCTGCCCCCAGTCCCTCCCAGCATCAGAGTCTTTTCCAATGAGTCAGCTCTAAATCAAAACTACTTCCCTGGCCGTTCAGTAGTTAAATCTTAACCCTCCAATGCAGGCGACACAGGTTGGATCCCTGGTCAGGGAGCTAAGATCCCACGTGCCCTGTGGCCAAGACATAAAAAAGAAGCGGTATTATATACTATAATAAATTCAATAAAGACTTTGAAAATGGTCCACATCAAAACAAACTTAAAAAAAAACACAGAGATACCAAATCACATTCATATGGTTACTATCAAAAAAAATAGAAAAGCAAAACATGTGTTAATTAGGAGGTGAAAAAATTAGAACCCTGGACACTGTAGGATTGTAAAATGGTACTGTTGCTGTGAAAAAAAAAAAAAAAGTATAGCAGTTCCTCAAAAAATTAAAAATAAAATTACCATATGAACCAGCAGTTCCGCTTCTGGGTCTGCACCCCACAGAATTGCAAGTAGGGCCTTGAATAGATATTTGTACACACATGTTCATAGCAGCATTAATAATAGCTAAGATGTGGAAGCAATCAAAGTGTCTATCAGTGGAAGAAAGGATAAGCAAAATGTTTTATGCATATATAATTGAATATTATTCAGTCTTAAAAAAGGAAGGGAATTCTGACATATGCTTCAACATGAAAGAAATTTACAGACCTGCTAAGTGAAATAAGCTAATCACACACACAGACAAAAAACAAATTTGCATGTTTCCACTCTTATATGAGATCTTAAAGTAGCCAAAATCAAAGGCATAGAAAATAGAATGATGGTTGCCAGTGGTTGGCAGGAGGAGGGAATGAAAAGTTATTATTCAATAGACAGGGAATTTCAGTTTTACAAGATGAAAACAGTTTTGGAGATGGGTGGTGGTGATGATAGCACAGATTATGAATGTAATTAATACCACTGAACTGTACACTTAAAGATTTTTAAGATGGTAAGTTTTGTGTTACCACAAAAGTTTTAACCCCAGTGGATCCGTGAAGTAGCAAGACACCTCAGAATAAACTGGGGACGTGGGGATTGACTGGATGCTTGAGTTTGAGTCTAAGAGCTTTGTAGACTCAAAGTCTGAGTCCCTTGGTCTCCAGGGGCTACTTGAGTGATCATCATCCTGTGTCTTATGTTACCTAGAAAACCAAGACATGCAGCATTTTAGGCTCTGTGGAAGGTATGTAGTTAGCATAAAACAGCTCTTGTCCTCAAGGAGGTTGTAGTTCAGTTGAGGAGAGAAAAATCATACTTCCTTTCTTAGTCCCCTTCAGCTCTTCTGTCTTGTTCAGCTGCCTTAAAGAAAGCCTCATGCCTTGCAAAGTTTGACCTATTTTTCATACGGAGAAGCCTGCAGATCAGTGGCAGCAACTATTACTCTTGCTAAAATTTCTCATATAATGGAGGAAAATTTAGAGTGTGAAGTAAAACACATCCCAAGCTAAATTGGGAGCCCCAAAGCTAGCCCATGTAAAAGCTCGTCCTTTAAGGTTGAGTCCTCAGTCTCCCGGACTGACTCACCAAACAGAACTTAAACTAAAGTGAAGCCTCCTTCCTTTCCCAGTAATCAGCTTTAAAAATCTTCCATTTCCCCCCTCTTATTTCCATACTACTTAAAACTCTGATCCTCAAAGCTTTGTTGAGGCTCTGGAAAAATTGGAGGTCAGTAATTTGGAGACCCAGTGTCTAGTGCTTCTTTCTTTGATTCGAAGTAAGAAGCAGGAAATTTTGTAGGAAAGTAGGAACCAAGAACATTGTTATGGGCGCTTCTCTTCACATCCTTTAAAAGAAGGGACTTCACAACATTCGATGGAAAACTTCAGAGAAATCAAAGGCAAATGGGTATGCAAACTATGGAGGTCCTCATCGTTGGGGGTCTCTGATTTTGAGAGCTCAAGCCTAGATTTAAAAAAAAATGGAGCATTTGTGGAATCAGCGGATAGTCTGGATAGGGAGAGGAATGGGGGCTGGGATATATGCTTTTTCTATTGCTCTCCAAAGCTTTTTTTAATTTAATGATCCAGTTTTGTTAACTTTTAGTGGCTTTCATTTCCCACCACACCACTTCTTTTCTTTCCCTTCTCTCCCCCTTCTTTCTTGCTCTTCATGTTGCTTCTGTCTGTAACACCAACAATAATCACTGTGGTATTGTTGGCATAGGCAGTTTTGAAGAGTCAGAAGTGTGCTGTAATTGAAGAGTTCATTACCAAGATCAGTTGGTTCCCTGATTACAGTGGCAAGGTGAAATATTTATCCTCACCAAAAAGCTCCCCCACATCCATTTCCAAAGTCACCCACTTCTCACTCTTTTTTTTTCATTCGAACCCCAATGAGCTTGTCAGCAAAATTAAAGGTATGTCATTCACATCGTGCCTGCATTGCAAGGACTATAAACCTGCCAACCTCTTTGATGAAATAAAAGGGTTTTATTTATGATTCATGTAGGAATATGAGGTTATTTTTATTCCGTCAGTACACTAATAATCACACGAGGGCTCGGGAAATGAGGAGCCCAACTGACAGGGAAGGTTCTGATAAAGGGGAGCCCTCTAGGGTGTTTGCCCCTCTTTGTAATCTCCTTTCTAGTGTGAGGTTATGAGCATGGCAGAGTGTGAGCCAGATATGAGGCTTGGCTGCAGGAACAAAGACAGTTGCAATCCATCAGGACTTGGGTTGCCATTCGATGAAGGGGAGGAAGGAAAAAAAAAAAAGAAAAAGACAACAACAACAAAAAAAACCCTCAGTCCCTTCAACGAAAAAAAGTTTTGCTCCGGCCTCAGGTTAGCAATTTGGAGCCTCCCCAGTTTCCTGTGATGTCTCCAGTTCAAAAGACAGCCAATCTTCCAGTCTGCACTCCTACTGGGCATTCTAGCCAAAGTTAAAAAAAAAAAAAAAAGTATAAAAAGATGAGTAAAAGAAAGAGAAGGGAAGAAAAGCCAGTTGGCCAGGTTCCTTCCATAATCATTAACCATTTGTTCCTGCCACCCAATGTCCTTGGTTAAGGTGATCTGACTTGAAGGCAAACAAATGTGGCTGAGTCTATTTCAAAGGACACCCTTTTCTTGTGATTTCAAACACTCCCATAATTTGGGGTCCCTTTCATCTTTGTTCCTGCTCTAGGAAGTGCTTGGAAGTTATTTTAATTCAAGTTGGGGGTAAATTCTCATTCCTGCCCAGTCCTCCCATTGAGATGACCTCAAGCAATTCTGAATAAAAAGTTATCACTGCATGAACTGGGCAGCATTAAGACCTGTGATTTGTTCAACAGTGACATCTTGGCAGAGAAACATAAAGGCCTACAATCTACTGACGATGAAGTGCAAGGAAGTTCACTGGAGGAAGGAATACTAATTCTTTATTCAATAGACAGTGAGTAAAATGAGGTGCTTTTTTTTTAAGATTAAGTAAGTGAAAATTAATAGAGGAGGAAATGGCAACCCACTCTAGTATTCTTGCCTGGAGAATCCCATGGACAGAGAAGCCTGGTGGGCTACAGTCCACACAGTCGCAAAGAATCAGACACGACTGAAGTGACTTTGCACACATGCGTGGAAGTGAAAAGTAAATATAAAATGGCAGTATCTGTTCAAATGAGGCAGGGTTGGTTATCTAAAGGGACCCACTGAGTCGTTTTAATGGCAAAGTGCCAATCAGTGTTATCTGCAGGTGTTAAAGTAAATATATGTGTGTGTGTCATTCTAGGGAAGTGACACCAGCAGACACGCTGGTTTGAAAATTAGGGGTCCTGGCTGTTCCTTCAGAACTGAGATTTCAGTTCTCCAGTGTTTGTCTTCCTTATATTTCAGGACAGGGCACCTATTCCAAGGATTTGATTGCAGTTGTCGAAACATGGTTTGTGAGATAATGAAATATTCTTCCAGGATGACCAATTACCTGGAATATTATTTCCAGAAGTAAAATTTTGACTGTACCCCAAAGTAACTACAGCTTGGGCTATACTTCCTGTGAGAAGGCATAAACAATGTTTCAGCCCAGGACGTCTGCTTGGGCACTTGGGACAAGTGATTGAAGTTTCACCTGTCACCCTGCACTATTTATGAAATCAGAGAAAAATGCTTTTCTTGGGAACTGTCTAGTTAAAATCATTAATCTCTTCAGGGAGCCAATTTTTTCTTTCAGTTTCAATGCATAAGCTAATAAGGGAATCCTTAGTTTAACAGAAGTGGCATGTTTGAAAGCAGCCTTTGCTGGAAGCCCAGGAATCCTGTACATTATTCTAGTCTTTGTTCCATGGCTCAACTTCCGTGTGGGCTTTAGCAAGTGGCCTAATATCTGTGTGTGCCTTAAGGTCAGCATCTTTAGAATAGGATTCTTCTACCCTCTTGATTGACTATTTAAATGACAAATGGGTGTGAGTGTTTGGGAAAGGATAAAGCTCTATACAGGCTTCCCTTGTGGCTCAGATGGTAAAGAATCCAAATGCAATGGAGGAGACCTGTGTTCAATCCCAGGTTGGGAAGGTCCCTTGGAGGAGGGCATAGCAACCCACTCCAGTATTCTTGCCTGGAGAATTCCCATGGACAGAGGTGCCTGGCAGGCTATAGTCCATGGGATTGCAAAGAGTCGGACACAACTGAGTGACAAAGCACACACACGCATACAAAGCTTGGTAGGTACAGAGTCAAGCTGTTTCAAGTGTGAAATTCTAGTTCAAAAATGGGCTCTATCATAGTGTGTGCCAACCAGTCTCACATCTGGGTTCTAGAAAGTGTTCTTCATCTAAAGATAGAAGCTGTCATTTCTCTTGTTGACTTTGGATGGGGAAGAACTATGAATGATGGAGCCCAGATGGACAACTGTTACATCTTACACTTTGCCACCCCCTCAACCCACAGATTTTATTACAAAAAAAACAGCTGCCAAGTGGTCACTGTCAGAACAAAGTGGGAGAATTCCTGAGCCCCCAAATATTCTAGAACAATCTAGTTCATGGTATCCAGAGATTCCAGTTCAGTTCAGTTTAGTTCAATCGCTCAGTCGTGTCTGACTCTTTGTGACCCCATGGACTGTAACACGTCAGGCCTCCTTGTCCATCACCAACTCCCAGAGTTTACTCAAACTCATGTCCATTGAGTTGGTGATGCCATGGCCTTCTTTATTTTTATTGAAATTACACAGAAACGAAGCATCCTCCATCTTGGTAGCACTATATAACTAAGAAAAACAGTTGCTATGGAAGTACTTAAGAAATCACAGCACTTCTCTAGTCCCAGAGAGTGATCTTTAAATTCAGCCTCTTTCACTCTGGCAGAGATAATACTGAGATATCTGAGTAAGTGGCCCCGCACCTTCATTCCCACAGGCAGAAAGTACACCTGCCCCAGTGCCAGGAGGTATAGCAGGTAACTTCTCCATCAGCCCTAGATTTCATTTTCCTGGAGCAGGGAGGTTCATTACACTCCCTTTATCAGCAGTGAGGTTTACAGCTGAATCCATAAGAGATATCCATGTGAAACACGAGCCGAGAGAGAGGCACTGTGTCTCACCATTAATAAGCCCTCTTCTGGGATCCGGCATTAGCGAGATTCAAGCGGATCATGGAGCACAGGGGTATCATTTTTACATGATTACTCTAAATTCTTAAACCAGAGGCTTAAGAGAGAGGCTTCTTACAAAAGCAGCCGTGGGAATTGTTGAGTGATTGGTATAACACTTGCAGTGGGTTAAACCACTTCAGGTAGCTCCACTTGTAGGGCTTACAATCAGGTATTTAGCAACCTGCTTTCTGAAGGAAGGGGCAAGGGAGCAGAAAGAAGGAAAGGGATGTCATGAGGGGAAGGGGAAAGATTTACTCTGTTCGCCTTGGTGGGGAGCCCTCCTCATTCACAGCACCGGCAGCCCTGGTGAGCCCCACTCCCACCCCTGCTATATTTTCTTGGCTTCTCACCAGTTCCAAGTTTGGAATTATCTGCTTTTACATCAACTAATGCCACTTCTTGTCTTTAAAGAGGCTGACACTTGTTTCCATAAATTCACCTTCTTCCTTCTCTGTAAAATGATAGGCCAGGTTAGACTGGCTGATTCAGACAACCAGGAACCTGCCTTCTTGGCACAGACTGATATTTTCTAAAATAACATTGATCTGCCGAAAAGAAAGATCCGATGCTATTTATTTTATTGGTCCAAATACCAATGACTCCAAAATCTACAGAGAAAATCTTCCCTGAAATGCTGTGCCAAGTGTGCTGGGTGGTACTCTGCTGGACCTCTCTGTCTGGGCATCAACTGAAGCTNCAGAGATAATACTGAGATATCTGAGTAAGTGGCCCCGCACCTTCATTCCCACAGGCAGAAAGTACACCTGCCCCAGTGCCAGGAGGTATAGCAGGTAACTTCTCCATCAGCCCTAGATTTCATTTTCCTGGAGCAGGGAGGTTCATTACACTCCCTTTATCAGCAGTGAGGTTTACAGCTGAATCCATAAGAGATATCCATGTGAAACACGAGCCGAGAGAGAGGCACTGTGTCTCACCATTAATAAGCCCTCTTCTGGGATCCGGCATTAGCGAGATTCAAGCGGATCATGGAGCACAGGGGTATCATTTTTACATGATTACTCTAAATTCTTAAACCAGAGGCTTAAGAGAGAGGCTTCTTACAAAAGCAGCCGTGGGAATTGTTGAGTGATTGGTATAACACTTGCAGTGGGTTAAACCACTTCAGGTAGCTCCACTTGTAGGGCTTACAATCAGGTATTTAGCAACCTGCTTTCTGAAGGAAGGGGCAAGGGAGCAGAAAGAAGGAAAGGGATGTCATGAGGGGAAGGGGAAAGATTTACTCTGTTCGCCTTGGTGGGGAGCCCTCCTCATTCACAGCACCGGCAGCCCTGGTGAGCCCCACTCCCACCCCTGCTATATTTTCTTGGCTTCTCACCAGTTCCAAGTTTGGAATTATCTGCTTTTACATCAACTAATGCCACTTCTTGTCTTTAAAGAGGCTGACACTTGTTTCCATAAATTCACCTTCTTCCTTCTCTGTAAAATGATAGGCCAGGTTAGACTGGCTGATTCAGACAACCAGGAACCTGCCTTCTTGGCACAGACTGATATTTTCTAAAATAACATTGATCTGCCGAAAAGAAAGATCCGATGCTATTTATTTTATTGGTCCAAATACCAATGACTCCAAAATCTACAGAGAAAATCTTCCCTGAAATGCTGTGCCAAGTGTGCTGGGTGGTACTCTGCTGGACCTCTCTGTCTGGGCATCAACTGAAGCTTGATTCCATCAGCTTAGGTCAGGGGCTGCTGCTGCTGCTGCTAAGTCGCTTCAGTCGTGTCCGACTTTGTGCGACCCCGTAGACGGCAGCCCACCAGGCTCCACCGTCCCTGGGATTCTCCAGGCAAGAACATTGGAGCGGGTTGCCATTTCCTTCTCCAATGCATGAAAGTGAAAAGTAGAAGTGAAGTCACTGGGTCGTGTCCAACTCTCAGCGACCCCATGGACTGCAGCCTACCAGGCTCCTCCATCCATGGGATTTTCCAGGCAAAAGTATTGGCGTGGGGCGCCATTGCCTTCTACCAGCCTCCAAATAGAAAAAGCCAACACTCAAAACAAGGGCATTTTCTCAGAGGAAATGCGATGCATCTTTCCGCTTTGCCTCTGAATATGGGAAGTCCTGAGGGCAGGGCCAAAGTCTCATCACACCTTCACTATTTGAACCCTAAAGATGCAGTTTGTATCTTGCAGATGTATTATTTGAAGCCTCATCTTTCCCTTCATTAGAGTAGGCTTTGTGCTATTCTCTCTTTGTTTCAAAGTTGGTGTCACCTCCCACATTGAGAGACTAAGTGGATGAAGGGTCCGGACTCTGCTGTACACTTCTTTTGAACACTTGGTGGCTTCTAGCACAACCCTGGCCGTATCTGACATACTAAAAACACTGTTTTCAATGGAAATGCAACTTGTGTTTTAGACTCCTTCTCCTGAAGCCTCTGACACTTATTTGAAAAGTGTTTTCAAAATGTTTACATCTCTCTGAGATCTAGTTACCTATACTGTTATGGGCTGAATCATAACAGCCCCAAAATTTATAAACTGAAGCCTTAACTCCAATGTGACTGTCTTCAGAGATACGGCCTTTAAGGAGGAAGATAAGGTTAACGAGGCCATAAGGGTGGAAATCCAATCCAAGAGGACAGGGGCCTTTGCTGGAATCCCAGGAATCCTGTACATTATTCTAGTCCTTGCTCCACAGCTCAGCTTCTGTGTGGGCTTTAGCAAGTGGCCTAACATCTGTGTGTGC
The DNA here is from genome assembly GCA_006410675.1 of Oreotragus oreotragus. NCBI lineage: Eukaryota > Metazoa > Chordata > Mammalia > Artiodactyla > Bovidae > Oreotragus > Oreotragus oreotragus. Next base: position 325,870 of record SJYX01019403.1, on the reverse strand, counting down.
CTCGGTGTCAGCATGTCTAGAATAAGATTCTCCTAGCCTCTTGACTAAGTGACAAATGAAATACTGGGTGTGAGTATCTTAAGAGGAAGAGACACCAGAGATCATTCTGGGCACAATCTCAGGGGAAATGCCCAAGGAGGATATAACAAGAAGCTGGCTTTCTGCAAGCCAGGAAGACAGAACTCAGCAGAAACCAACTCTGCTGGTACCTTGATCTTGAGCTTCTATTCTCCAGAACTGTGGGAAGATACACTTCTGTTGCTTAAGCTACCCAGTCTATGATATCTTGTTATGGCAGCCCAAGCAGACTCACGCACACACCTACCCATTTTACAAAGGATTCAGAGAGATGAGTGGTCACACTGTGACAAAGCCAGGGTCAAAAGCACATCTGCTCTCACATTGTGCTCACTTCACTCATGTTGCAGTTGAGGAGTGTGGAAAATACTGGGAGGGAATGGAAGGGTATTGAAGTCTACAAACGAAATCTTGGCATTAAACCATACTGGGTTGCTTTTGTTATCTTCTCCTTTGCGTGTCGATTGATGTAAGATACAACAGCCTTTGGGAACCTACTGACCTGCAGATAGTGGGAAGGGATGGCTGGTAGCTTCTTCTGGAAGTCATATACGTTAGCAAATCTCAAAATCAGTTGCAAGAGAAAGTTTTCCATGAGCTCGTATAAGGAAGCACCGTCTAAAGAGATATTTTGTTCTGTTTCTCCCAGATCATGCGTGTGTATATTCAGATTGCTGTTCAGAACTTTTCTCTCATAAAAATGAGGGGATTGACAGCTATTAAGACAATAGACTGACAATTTGGAAAATAAAATTAACCTTTAGATCAAAGATAGATTAAAGATCTATGTCTAAAAATAAGCCATAAATATACTGGAAGAAAATTTAAGTCAGTATTGATTTAATTTTGAAGTAGAAGTCTTTCCACATGTGAAGTTGAAAACAAATTCCAAAATAAAATATATATTTTTATGTCATAAAAATCAATATCTGTATAATAACAAATCAAATTATTGATAGTTAAAAATCATAAACACCATGTTTCAAGAAATGTATTTGAAATACATAGCCATAAAGAATTGATATACTTAATATGTGAACAGTTCTTCTTAGTTAATAAGACAAACGTTGCAAGAATACAGTGGGCATAAGCAATTCCTAAAATAGAAAATTCAAATGGCAAGCACATAGTTAAAAAAGTCCATCTTCTCTATGAGTCAAATAAATGCACAATTAAAAAAGAAAATAATTTTATATCGGAACATATGGATAATGGTTTTCTAATTATAATATCTGGGTTGGCAAGAGTATGTTTCCTCACTTGTATAAAGTGCTACTAAGAGGGAAAATCAAGAAACACTTTTGGGGGGATATTATTCAACTTATCAAAAGCTTTAAAATCTACTACCCTTTAACTTGACAATTCCACCACTAGAAATTTGTGCTAATGAAAAATTAAACAAATAGGCATATACACAAGAATGTTCATCAAAAAATTGTTTATAAGGGTAGAAGTTTTGGGAAAAGTTAAACATTCATCACTAAAGCACTGACTAAATAATCATACATATGGGTAATGGAACAGCCATTCAAATGATAATGAAGATGGTATGGATCTGCCAACATGCAAATGTATTGATGTATGATGATGTATTGATAAGTGAACAAAACAACCTATAAATTATATATATGTGCCGTGCTTAGTAGCTCAGTTGTGGCCAACTCTTGTGACTCCATATATTGCAGTCCATGGGATTCTCCAGGCAAGAATATTGGAGTGGGTTGCCATTTCCTCCTCTAGTCCAACTCTTTAGGACCCCACAGACTGTAGCCCTCTAGGCTTCTCTGTCCATGGAATTTTCTAGGCAAGAATATTGGAGTGGGTTGCCATTCCCTTCTCCTACATATGTAATATGTGTGTATACAAAATTTCTGGAAGAATACACAACCAAGAATAATAGCTTAACATGAGTTATCTCTCTGGGTATCAGTTCCAATTATGCTATTTAATTTTTCTTTTTATTCTTCCAAATTTCCTAATTTTCTAACAATAATCCTACTTTTCTCACACACAAAACAAAACAAAACAAAAAAAACCCAGCCACAACAAAACGGATGAGACAAAAGGACAGAAGATATAATTGGAGAAATACTTTTTGAAGTGGAAGCAATGAGAGAATTCTTACTCTACTGGCTGCTCTCAGTGTTTCTAAAACTGTGGTCTGAGCATCGGGACCATTGGGAGGCCTTGTTAGAAGTGTAAATTCCAGAGTCTTACCAGACTTATTAAATCTGGATCTCTGGGACAAAGCCTGAGTATCTAACCATTTAATAAGCTCCCCAAGTGGTTTTTATGTACTACAAGGTTTGAGGACTATGGCTGCAGAAATCACCTAGATCCCTTAAGTTTCAGAGTTACTGAATAATGGTCAGTTGCACTGAGTGGCAATCACATGCTAAGTGGCTTTAGGTAGCTTCTTTATCTGTGCAATGATGGCTGGATGTTCACTAAGCCCGGGAGGGGTGCAGCTCAGGGTATCCTGGATACAAAGAGAAAAGCTCCTCTTCTAGCTTGCACTGATCCTTGCTTTCTTTAGACCTTCCCCTTCCGTGATTTGTGGAACACAGAAATCCCTGACCTCTTAAGTCTCTGCAAGTATCAAATGTCTCAGGGTACTTTCAAGTAAGGACAAAGTAGACATTATTCCTTGGGAAAGAGCTCCAAGAGTTGGAGAAGAAAGAGGCCACTTAGGAACCTGCCCAAGGAGGCAGAGTTGGAGTAGAGTGAAGAGAGGCATCCAAAGAGACTGAAGTCCTCCCCAGGCTGAGGGAAAGAGGAGAAAAGGTTCTTTTTAAAATCAGCCAGTTTTCCAGGGGTGTGAGATGCCAAAACTAAGTTTTCCATAAGTTTAAGCACAGGCTCAGCATCTGCCAGACCTCCAGACTCTGATGATAAAATGATACCCAAAGAGTGTGGTTGCTCCCAAATGCCACAGCAAGTGCGTCAGTCCACGTCTGGCACTTAATTGCTTTCCTAAGTTACCAGCAGGTGGTGCAAGAGTTTCCAAGTCCATGAACTTCCCTTCACAGGGCTCCTGCTCCAGAGGAGTCTCTGTCAATAGCCTACCCCTCCTTCCTGTGAGTTCCTCTCTAATCTGTACATGGCTCTTCGGTACTCAACTAATCACAAGGGAACAAGAAGAAGCATCTTTAAAAGGCATTTTGTACCTTTTAAAATGTGTTAAATATAAATGTAGAATCAAAGAAACATGCATTAATTATAGAACTGCATAAAGTAAAAGGCGGAAAAAAATCCCATTACCAGCAAACCCAGTAGAAACACATAGCTTTCTCCTGTTAGCAAAAGAACGTTAACAGAAACCTTTAGGATTTAATGCTTTTACCTACTATCACTAAGAAGTGTGTTAACAGGAGTTTGGGAAGGGGTTTGGTGTGGGAGAGGGGATTAAATTGGCCCAACTGGAAAAATCTAAAGGAATGAGAGAACCCGAAAATGGCCACTGTCTGAATTGCATTGGTAGCTTTCCTGGTTATATAAGTGAGGGGCATTTTCTGACTGGGAACTTCCAGAAGTGTTGTTTTGGAATATTTCAGGCCAAGGAAGAGTGGGGAGAGGCTGTTTTAAAAAGTGTCAGGCAGTTAGAGGGAAATCCAGCAGTGCCTGGGTCTGTGCTAAGAAAGAGCTGGAAGCGTGAAAGACTAGTGAGATGAATACCAACGTTCTCTAACTGAGAAGGAAACTTTGACAAAGTCTCAGATCAGGGATGCTGTGGGCTTTCTGGATCTTAGCATCTAGATCTAGCAGAGCACTGAGTTAGAAGGAGAATGGTGGAGTTAGGACTCAATGTTCACACATCACATTCAAGAATTCAGATGTGGAGGAGATAGTTTGCACTACCTCACAATTTCGGTTCATAGACTCAAATGGGAAATCATAAGGACATGATATTCATGCAGTTGGGAACACTGGTATCTCTCCAAGCCTGAAAATGACACTAGGATCTCGGAGCAAACAGAATTCTGAAGGAAGAAGATAATTTAGCTCTTGTGGCAGAATATAGTTCACGTGGAATGAATCTGCTTTTTCTGGCGCTCTTTCCTCTCTAAGGGGCTTTTTTCACAGACCCTTTCTAGGACTACCTTAATGGTTCTGAAATAGCTAACTACTCTAGAAAACTTGTCTATCAAGACTCTGATCAAGACATTAATATCCTGGGTGACTTTGGGCAAGCTTTTGAAGCTATATGGGCCATTATATTTTGAGGCTACAAATGCAGAGTCTCCCACTCATCATGAAAAATTTGATCTTACTATGAAAACAATGGTTAAAAGGAATATACCATATCTAAACGTGGAGAGGGGCATGAAATCAGTTTTATTATGTGGATTTGCTGAATCATATTATATACATAAGCCTGTTTGAAAATGCAACTGGAACACTATTCACTGCTTGAAATTAGGGCTCGTTGTGACAATTCAGGATCGGCCGGTTGTCACTAAAGACGACTGTGGGGACATAATGAAGTGAACTGCGCTAGCTGATAGGTAGGTGGAAGTGACGTATGACAGCTAATAAGACAATAGAATGTGTAATTGGAAAATGTACTACCCTGGTAACTGAATTATATCACCCTCCATAATTAAGGGACCGAGACTGTACATCAATAGTGAGTCTTACAACACAATTCCTGCATAAATACAGTGAGAGAGGTAGGAGCCCAGCAAAATGTTGACAAACACATGCTAAGAACAAACCAAAGCATAGGTAAAAGGCTATTTTCTTGTACAAAATGACTTCACTTTCCTAATGTTTTCTCCAATGAAGAGTAGTCTCTTTGGTTCCATTTGACATTTTTACCTTTTCCTTTACAGGGAGAGGTATTTCTCCTCCTCAAAAGACTGAATGGAAACAACCTCCTCTTTCTTTTCTCTGCCCCCATAAAGTGAGCTGCTGTTGACCAGCTACCTCATTCTCACTGTCTAAAGCTATGTTTTACGCATTGCAATTCACTCAGCTTTCTCAAATGTGACTTACAAGGTCAAGGGGTCTTTTTGTGGTCAATACCCTATGTAACCTCTCTGCCACATATATCCCTGATGATTACTGCCTCCCTCTTGAAATTTCCTTTCTTTCTTGTTCTCTGGCTCTGCATTATCTTGTTTCTTTCCTATTTCTTCAAAGGCTCTCTCCCCCATCTGCATAAGCCAAATTGTGTGCATTTAATGATGAGTTGCATGTGTGGTGGGGTGGAAGTGGTGGAGTTTGCTCGCCTTTTGATGTCTACCAGTCTTTCTTCAAAGTTCTCTTCCTCTACCATTAGATGCAATAAAAAGGGATATAGATACATAGGTAGATTTAATTTTCCACCACTTTTGTTATCTGTTTGGAGGGATATGTCTGATAGATAGTTGACTGTTCATATGAAAGTGTACCATTGATCGACTATAGCCCTTGTAGTATTTGTACTGTTTGATTAAGAGTATTAAGATACTTGATATCTCACTTTTTTTTTGAAATCTCTTGCCAATTCAAGAGCAGAATCCAAACACTGTTAAACTGATGCACCCAAACTCTCACAGTTAATAGATAGTAGGAAAAAGTCTTTGTTTGAGCATACAAAACTGTAGTATTATTAAACATTCAAATTAATGTACTTTCCTAGTTCTGACAATCTGTTCAACAGTACACCTTCTGATTATGGTGGTTCCTTTATAGATCTGCCTATAGAAAGAGGACAGGTCATTCAAGCCAACAGAAATAATCGTTTTTGTGTGTGACATCTATGGTTCTCAGTGAAAACTGAGAATTCTATTTTCTTCATCAGATTCTGTGATCTTCACTAGTACCGCCCTCTCCCTAAGGGACAGATACATTCTTTAAGTGCTAATGACATAAACATTTAAAGCCACAAGGGTGAATGCCAAATTTTAGAAGTGTGGTGACTTTCCAAAATAAGAAGGAATTTGCAATGCTTCTTGATAATGCAAATTGACAAAGCAAACAAACATCATCATCTCTTGATTTTCACAACTAAGATCAATAATTGTGCAGATTTAACAGGAGATGATTAGAAATTAACAAAGTGTATTTTGCATACCATATAACTGTTTGAAAAGATTAAAGTCTATTCTTTGTTTTAGATTAACTTATTGCGTCATGATGGAGTAGGAAGTGGCAACCCACTCCAGTATTCTTACCTGGAAATTTCTACGGAGGAGCCTGGAGGGCTATCGTCCATGGGGTCACAAAAAGTTGGACATGACTGAATTACAGAGTACTGAGCAGATTGCCTAAAGGATGGGCTTCCCAGGTAGTGCAATGGTAAAGAATTCACCTGCCAGTGCAGGAGATGCAAGAGATGCAGGTCTGATCCTAGGTCAGGAAGATCTCACAGAGAAGGAAATGGAAACCCACTTCAGTATTCTTGACTGGAAAATTCCATGGACAGAGGATCCTGTCTAGCTATAGTCCATGAGGTCACAAAGAGTCAGACACAATGGAGTCACAAGCATGATTGCTTAAAGGACCCCTTTAATGATAAGTTTTCTAAGGTATATATATTTTATTAATATGTTAGTAAATTAAGTTTTTAATTATAAATATTTATTTTTAGTAAAAATATGTTCCCTGAATCCCTGCTAGGTCACAGTCATCTTTGAAGCCTTCACTGAGATAGTCACTAAATTTCAGCACACACAGGCATCATGTTGGTAAAAGAATTTCTTGATACCCATAATATATATATATTTAAACAGAGTATGTCACCAGAATACAATCCCCAGACTGCTGTGAACTACTTGATAAGGACTTATGTATTCTTCTAATTCATTAAAACCATGCTAGCACTTTTGGTGCTGATCAAAATGGAGTAAACCTACTATTCCTATCACTCCCACTGATTGCAAACAAAAGTTCTAGACAACATTTTGTGTCATATCCAAGAAATCATCATGAGACTTGTATTTAGGAGATTTTCACCATACTTTTTTTTTCTAGGAGTTTTAGAGTTTCAGGTCTTACATTTACCTTTAATACAGTTTGAGACCATATTTTGTGTATATTGTAAAATATGGTTCCAATTTCAATCTTTGTATCTGGATATCCAGTTTTCTCAATATCATTTATTAAAAAGACTATTCTTTCCCCATTATGTATTCCTGATACCCTTGTTGAAAATTAGTTGATCATGTGTGCTTTGGTTTATTTCTGGACTCTATTTTGTTCTACTGGTCTACATGGGAGAAGGAAATGGAAACTCACTCCAGTATTCTTGCCTGGGAAATCCCATGGACAGAGGAGCCTGGCAGGCTACAGTCCATGGGGTGGTGAAAGAGCTGAACACAACTTAGCAACTCACAACAACCACAAAATGTATCCATACAAATATCATACTATTTTGATTACAGTGGCTTTGTGGTTTATAGTTTTAAATAAGAAGGGGTGATACCCTCAATTCTCTTCTTCTTTCTTAAGATTGTTTTGAATGTTTGGGACCTTTTGTGGTTCCACACTAATTTTGTAATCACTTTTTTATTTCCATGAAATTGCCACTTAAATGTTGAAGGGGATTGCTTTGTTGTTGTTGTTCAGGCACTAAGTTGTGTTTGGCTATTTGTGATCCCATAAACTGGAGCATGTCAGGCTTACCTGTCCTTCACTGTTTCCGAGTTTGATTAAACTCATGTCCATTGAGTCAGTGATGCTATCTAACCATTTCATCCTCTGCACCACCCCATTGCCTCTTGCCCTTAGCCTTTTCAGCATCAGGGTCTTTTCTGGTGAGTCAGCTCTTTGCATTGGGTAGCCAAAGTATTGCAGCTTCAGCTTCAGCATCAGTCCTTCCAATGAATATTCAGGGTAGATTTCCTTTAGGATTGATTGGCTTGACCTTCTTTCAGCCCAAGGGACTCTCAAAAGTCTTCTCCAGCACTACAGTTCAAAAGCATCAATTCTTCAGTGCTCAGCCTTCTTTGTGGTCCAACTCTCACATCCATACATGACTACTGGAAAAATCATAGCTTTGACTATATGAACCTTTGTCAGCAAAGTAATGTCTCTGCTTTTTAATATGTTGTCTAGATTGGTCATAGCTTTCCTTCCAAGAAGCAGGCTTTTTATATTTCCTAGCTATAGTCAGCATCCGCTGTGATTTTGGAACCCAAGAAAATAAAATCTGTCACAGTTTCCACTTTTCCCCCATCTATTTGCCATGAAGTAATGGGACCAGAGGCCATTATCTTCATTTTTTGAATGTTGAGTTTTAAGCCAGCTTTTTTACTCTCTGTTATCAAGAAGCTCTTTAGTTCCTGTTTGATTTCTGCCATTAAAATGGTATCATTTGCATACCTGAGGCTGTTGATATTTCTCCTGGTAATCTTGATTCCAGCTTGTGCTTCATTCAGCCTGGCATTTCATGTGAGGAACTCTGCATGTATATTAAATAAGCAAGGTGACAATATACAGCCTTGACATACTCCTTTCCCAGTTTGGAACCAGTCCATTGTTCCATGTCTGGTTCTAACTGTTGCTTCTTGACCTGCATACAGATTTCTCAGGAGGCAGGTAAGGTGGTCTGATATTCCCATCTCTTGAAGAATTTTCCACAGTTTGTTGTGATCCACACAGTCAAAGGCTTTAGTGTAGTCAATGTAGCTGTAGTAGATATTTTAGATCTGCATATTAGTTTGCTAGTATTTTATTGAAAATTTTTGCATCCATGTTCATCAGATATATTGGCCCATAGTATTCTTTTCTTGCAGTGTCTTTGTCTGGCATTGGAATCAGTAAAATGCTTGTCTTATAAAATTAATTTAAAAGTATTCTTTCTAGTCCTATTCTTTAGAAGAGTTTAAGAGGATTGGAATTAATTCTTCTTTGAATATTTGACCCATCTCTTGAAGAATTTTCCACAGTTTGTTGTGATCCACACAGTCAAAGGCTTTAGTGTAGTCAATGTAGCTGTAGTAGATATTTTAGATCTGCATATTAGTTTGCTAGTATTTTATTGAAAATTTTTGCATCCATGTTCATCAGATATATTGGCCCATAGTATTCTTTTCTTGCAGTGTCTTTGTCTGGCATTGGAATCAGTAAAATGCTTGTCTTATAAAATTAATTTAAAAGTATTCTTTCTAGTCCTATTCTTTAGAAGAGTTTAAGAGGATTGGAATTAATTCTTCTTTGAATATTTGTTGGAATTCACCAATGAAGCCGTTTGATTCTGGGCATTTCTTTGTTGGAAAATTTTTTTGAAATTATTTTACTTCAAGCTTCATTTTTAAGATTGTTTTATTGAGATTTTCTATTTCTTTTTCATTTAGTCTTGGCAAGTTGTATGTTTCTAGGAATTTATCCATTTCATCTAGTTATTTACCCAATTTGTTCATAAATAATTATTCATAACAATCCATTATGATCTTTTTATTTCTGAGATGCCTGTCATAATGTCTCCCTTTTCATTTCAGGTTTTATTTGAATTGTCTTTCTTTTATCTTAGTTAATCTAGCTCAGGGTTTGTGGATTGCTTAATATTTTTAATAAACTCTAAGTTTTGTTGATTTTTTCCCTATCTTTTCTATTCATTTTTAACTTATTTCAGTTCTGTTATTATTTTCTTTCTTCTGCTAACTTCAGGTTTAGTTTTTCTTCTTTTTCTTGTTCCTGAGATATGTAGTTAGGTTGTTTGTCTGATATCTTTCTTCCTTTTTATGTAAGCTTTCTCAAAGGGAGCATTTTTTAAAAAACAATATGAGAATAGTTTTCTATCATCCCTTCCACTTCCAGATAAAAAGAAACAAGGAGAAAGCATGAAATGAGATCAGCCAATCCTCTGTTTAGAACCTGTCTCTTATACACATCTAGATGTGTATAAGAGACAGGTGCAATGGTAAAGAATCTGTCTGCCAATGTAAGAGATGNATTTTTTAAAAAACAATATGAGAATAGTTTTCTATCATCCCTTCCACTTCCAGATATAAAGAAACAAGGAGAAAGTATGAAATGAGATCAGCCAATCCTCTGTTTAGAACAGCACATCAATGACTCTAAACACACTAAACCTGGACAAAAGATTTGGTGCCTGTAGAAATCTTTAGAAACAGCAATTTGTAAGGCTGGTCACTGAAAATGGGAGTCAGAGAAAAAGCCCCATTCAAAGAGAATTTGGACATAAATCTTCAATATCAAGGTATGGGGAACACCTGAGGTTGATCGTTTAATGGCCACAAATACTTCCAAATCTATTGTGTGAAACTCTTTGCAAGGTGACATTGGCATGCCTCCTATCCACAGTAAGAATCTATTTCTCTATCCCTTTGAGTTGGCTTTCTGACTTGCTTTGTCCAATAAAATATGGCAGAAATCACTTTGTGCAAGATTTGGAGCTTTGAGTTCATAGATCTTCCACGTTCAATATATTGGAACATTGCCTTGAGAATGTCAAAGAGGAAACCAGTCTTGCCTAATGGAGGATAAGAAGCCTACTGGAAGAGGATAAAGATGCTTTAGACAAAAGTCAGGGCCAACATATTCAGTTCAGTTCAGTTCAGTCACTCAGTCGTGCCCGACTCTTTGCGACCCCATGAATCGCAGCACACCAGGCCTCCCTATCCATCACCAACTCCCGGAGTTCACTCAGACTCACGTCCATCGAGTCAGTGATGCCATCCAGCCATCTCATCCTCTGTCATCCCCTTCTCCTCCCGCCCCCAATCCCTCCCAGCATCAGAGTCTTTCCCAATGAGTCAACTCTTCGCATGAGGTGGCCAAAGAACTGGAGTTTCAGCTTTAGCATCATTCCCTCCAAAGAAATCCCAGGGCTGGTCTCCTTCAGAATGGACTGGTTGGATCTCCTTGCAGTCCAAGGGACTCTCAAGAGTCTTCTCCAACACCACAGTTCGAAAGCATCAATTCTTCGGCGCTCAGCTTTCTTCACAGTCCAACTCTCACATCGATACATGACCATTGGAAAAACCATAGCCTTGACTAGATGGACCTTTGTTGGCAAAGTAATGTCTCTGCTTTTCAATATGCTGTCCAAGTTGGTCATAACTTTTCTTCCAAGGAGTAAACATCTTTTAATTTCACGACTGCAATCACCATCTGCAGTGACCCTGGAGCCCCCCAAAATAAAGTCTGACACTGTTTCCACTGTTTCCCCATCTATTTCCCATGAAGTGATGGGACCAGATGCCATGATCTT